>VUQR01007138.1:37911-59726 GCA_015108515.1 Hemichromis elongatus | reverse complement strand
TTTCATTTTCTTCATTCTTATATTTGTCTAAAATGTGTTTTTTATATTTTATTTTAAACTGTTTTATGTTGTTACTTTGTTTTATTTCTTCTGTTAGACTGTTCCATAATTTAACTCCCGCTATTGAGATAGTCATCCTTTTTAAAGTTGTTAGTACACTTTGTATTTTTAAATTCCATTTCCCTCTTAAGTTATACCCACCTTCTCTTTCTATAAACAATTTGCTGATTTCTTTTGGAAGCATTTTATTTCTTACTTTGTATATTATTTGCGCTGTTTTAAACTTCACTAAGTCTTGAAATTTGATAGCTTGCATTCCGATAAATAGTGCATTTGTATGGTCCCTGTACCCCGCATTATTTATTAATCTAATGGCCCTTTTCTGTATTATTGTGATTGTTTGTGTATTACTTCTGTATGTGTTTCCCCAGACCTCTACACAGTAGCTCATGTATGGCAGTAGTAAAGCACAGTATAGAATGTGCAGTGCTTTATGATTTAATATTTGCTTTGCTTTCCCCAGGACGGCAATGCCTCTTGCTAATTTCCCCCGAACATAAGTAATGTGTGGTTTCCAACAGATCTTTTGGTCTATGATCACACATTTTGACGCTCGAGCGGTTTAAAACAATATTGTTTCATGTATTTGTCAGTCTGCAGTGGGTCCTGGACAAACAGGACCTGATGAAAGAGCGCCAGAAGGACCTGAAGTTTCTCACAGAAGAGGAATACTGGAAACTACAGATTTTCTTTGCCAATGGTATTTGTTATATTTGCCTGATAGTAACTGATAGTCTACTAAGTTATGTTGATGTTGCTGGTGTAAGCTGTGTTGAAAATAAAATAGTCTATACCGTATTTAATTCTGTCTTCCAGTGATCCAGGCTTTAGGTGAACACCTGAAGCTGCGTCAGCAGGTCATTGCTACTGCAACTGTTTACTTTAAACGCTTCTATGCCAGGTAAAAGGATTCCACCCAAATACACTATCTAGGTCTAGGTGATGTGGAAAAAAGTCTTATCACGATATTTTTTTTTTTATCTCAATCTATTGGCATCTTTTTTTTAAAACATTATTTCTGTCAGACTTTAAATTTTCTTTTTATTCTTAAGTGAGGTGAAAATATAAGGTTACTTTATGTTTAAATTATATTTATTTTCTGTCTAAAGTTTAGCAATGAATGATAAAGGTACTGTAACGTTGTTTAGCTATATTTAAAATAAATATATCTTAATTCCTCCACCATTGAAGCTTGTGCTATGACGTGATGCCAGCTGAGGTTCTGGTTCTGATCTAATGAGTCAGCAGAGGGTTGTCATCTTTTATGCTCTATGCACCTCAGCATTCAGTGACTCTGTGCATTATCGGCCATTTGGAGTTTTATTTGCTGTGGTTTCTAAACACATGCACTCTGCAATAATACCACAGAGTGCAGGTGATAGTGGAATATCTAGTGAGGAAGAAATTTCACAGACTGGCCTATTGAAACAGTGGCATCCTGTTATAGGGTGACACTTGAATTCAGTAAGCTCCTTAGATCGACCCTTTCTTTCACAAATGTTTGTAAAGGTGGACTGATTGGTTGGGTGCTTGATTTTTATACTCCTGTGGGAGTGGGACTGAAGTGTGTCCCCATACTTTTTTTCTATGTAGTGTAGTTACCCATAACCCATCTATGTTTTAATGTAAAAAATTCTTAGTGTATTGTTTCTGTGGTCAGTTTTTTTTCTTTTTTATATAGTTGTTTTTATTATTATTTATTTTTTACTTAAATGCCTACTACTAAAACAAATAAATAATGTCCTATGTCTTCTTCTTTGTAGGTATTCTTTGAAAAGTATAGATCCAGTTCTCATGGCTCCTACATGTGTTTTCCTGGCTTCTAAAGTTGAGGTATGGGTATTTCTGTGCTGCCAGTGAGTCTTGAAGGTCCTTACTCTCTTTGAGGTTCCTACTTATTAACTGATCTGGTCTTAATCATATTTGTCTTTTTAGGAATTTGGAGTTGTATCCAACACCAGACTGATCTCTGCAGCAACATCTGTGTGTAAGTGACTGTGTTCAGCAACATACTCTCTAAATTTAAACATAAATTTGTGTTCTCCTGCAGTGTAGGTTGTTTAATACGGTTTTATTTTCCTCAAACAGTGAAAACAAGATTTTCCTTTGCCTTTCCAAAGGAGTTCCCCTACAGAATGAATCATGTAAGTAAAATTTACCCTCTTCCCTGTATTTAATCACTGAGTTGTTGCAATATGTGTGTGTGTAAATCTATATTTTTGTGATGTAACACAGCGGGAGCTGTTTGTGTGGCTGTACTTAAAACAAGGTGCTTGAAAGCCATACAAAATAAAAGCTGCTGGTTAAAGAGAGAACCCCTCATGAAAGCACATTATGTCACTATTGTTGCTTATTATTATTTTTCTTTCAGGCCTTTTGTTTTTAAAAAAAATTTAAGTACTTGTTTTGAGTTTTGATGGTAAATTGCACAGGACAGTAACTTAGCGTGTGGTTTACAGTTGAGAACATTAGACATGGAAAATATTTAAATTGTTATCTTATCTAAATGATATTTTAGTAAAGCAGAAATGGAGAAAAATGGACAGAATTCAGTTTATCTGGAGAGTTATTTATTAACCGCCATGCTACTTTACAACATAACAAGAACCTTTTACACAGTGTCTATTAATATGTGAGATTCCCCAGCTAATGTTCACACCCTTGTGATGAAAACTCAGTTACTGTGAGAGATAACGTTGTACCGTGTGCTACAATACGCACAGTTGTTGTGCACAGCATCTCACATTGTGGTGCCAAATGCTGTGAGCTGCCACAATATTATTTATCTAGCATCACTGCAGGGTTTCCGGGACATCACCGGCACTGCTCTGACGTGCCCTTTGTCCAGAAAAGTGTGTAAATTATTATGGCCACCGCAACGTGATAAAAGGAGGGAGTGGTTCACACAGCAGGGAGGGAATTTGCAAGTTGATGCTACTCATAAACATAAATTTTTGTCTCTGCTTTTGCAGACTTGGAAAAAGAGAGTGATGGAGTAGCACACAGACGGTTCTAAACAAAAAGCTGTATAGATTGTGAGCAGTCTAATATAGTTTTTATCAGAAGTTTAGTCATTTCGAAATGTGCTACAAGTGACTGCTTATCTATTTGAATGTTTACTAAACCATAAAAATTTAAAGAACAGTTTTACATCCTCGAGTTAAAAGTCAAAGAAAACAAACAAAGATGGATAAATAAAATTGTTATTTTGCCAGTTTTGAATTTTTAAAAAACATTTTTTTCATTTATTTAATTCTTGTTTTGGACTCTAGCTGTGTTTTTGCATGCTGTGTCATGTATGTTGGACGGTATTTAAAAGCTTTGCAGGCTTTTAAAGGTGTATCATTTATTACGCTGTCCAGATCGTCTTCTCTCAGGTTTTTAGGCATTATTAATTTATTACCGGTGTAGTTTGTGAGTAAGTTATCTCTGTAAAAAGCAGCCATGTGTTTTCGTTGGAGTCTTCTCTGAACTAGCTTATAGTGCCTGACATGTTGTGTCCTAAACTCAGTCCTGCTTTGTGTCTTTACAGATATTAGAATGCGAGTTTTACCTTTTGGAGCTGATGGTAAGTACAGAAAGATTTGTGTCTTTGCTGCTGGCTTAACTGAGTGTTGTGTTACTGATTTATTGATGTGATATATTTTTTTTTCCAGGACTGTTGCCTGATTGTGTACCACCCCTACAGACCACTGTTGCAGTATGTGCAGGATATGGGACAGGAGGACATGCTGCTGCCTCTGGCCTGGTATGATACCATCTGCTTGACATTTTTTGCTTTTGTTTATTCGATTTAGTCGTTTTTGTGTGTCCTCACTCTGTGCCTGCCATGCCAACGTCTCTTTACCAGGCGAATAGTAAATGACACGTACAGGACAGATTTGTGTCTGCTCTACCCTCCCTTCATGATAGCCCTGGGTAAGAGTTGTCCCCATGCATTTTAGATTGTTCTCTAATATAGTTACTGATTTTAAATAAGCTTTAACCTGATCAGTTCTTTTCCCTCCCACAGCCTGTCTGCATGTTGCCTGTGTGGTGCAGCAGAAAGATGCCAGACAGTGGTTTGCAGAGCTCTCTGTCGACATGGACAAAGTCAGTTTGATATCTTTTTCAGTGTTGTAGAATTTTAGCCTTTTGTTCATTTGTACTTAGCCTCACAACATATAGCAACTTGAGGTTCCCCACATTGTGATACGGCACATTATTGGCTGTTTAACTGGAGTTCTCACTTTGCCACCATAAACTGCTGATGGGTTGTGTGCCTTTTAGTAGCAGGAGGTCATAAAATTGACTTAGTTATTAAAATTACTGCTTTCCTTTTTGTACTGTATGTGTTTGTGCTAGGAATATTTTTATGCTCAAATATTAACCATATATTTTTTTCCTGTGGATTTAAGCATGTAACATACTGACACAGACGGATCATGTCATTCACTTCATCTAAATGTTTTTACATAAGAAAAGGCTCATTTTATAATGACTACTGTATATTTTACTTACAGGAAAATGACTTTGATTTAGCATTTGTGAGTTTTCATTTTTGACGTGGCGTTGCCTCAAGTTGACTTGTGTTTTTCTGTGTCTACTTTTTGTAAAGATCCTGGAGATTATCCGTGTCATTCTGAAGCTGTATGACCAGTGGAAAAATTTTGATGATAGAAAGGAGATCGCTGCTGTCCTAAACAAGATGCCCAAACCCAAACCACCTCCAAACAGGTATGTAGTGTACTCATTTCAGCAGCTGCTCTATTCCCATGTTGTTGCAGTATATGAATGACTAACGTTGTATTGTGGATTATCTCAGTTGTTCTCTTGACTGAATTTTTGGTCCATTTACAGCATCCTGCCATGCGATTGCATTTGTCCCTAACCATCGTTAACCCTCGCGTTGACTTTTATTGAGTGAAAAAAAAGTTATTCATCCTCCAGCGTCACTGTGTTTCTGTTATGCTAACATAGCTGTGCCGCTAGCAATCACGTAGCACATGATTATATACCAGCTTATGTTGGAAGTGATAGCAGGGCAGAACATGGTGTATCATGTTTAGGTGGAAACTAGCGAGTTAACTTCCTGCTAACTTCTAACTCTGTTAAATTTTTTAAATTTTGTTTTCATGGATCCCTGGATGTTAAACTTAATTGTTACACCTGGCAAAGCAGCAACGCTGACCGTTTGATTACAAATGAAAGAATTTAGACACTTTTAACTCTCAGTGATGCCGCAGTGTTTGTTTGACTTTGTGACCTGAAAAAGACGGAGTTTGCTCTGACAGTCCATCGAGCCATGCGGCTTCGTAGCTTACCAAACTCGTACTAAAACATTTTTCGACAGATTTTTGAATGCCGTGTGCACCATGAAATGGGTTTGAGGTCAGTAAGCACAACCAGAATTCATAGAAAATTAAAGGATTTTAAGTGTGCCTTTATAGTACGGTATATTTTAAAACACTTTTTATTTTAAAAGGACAGAGCAGAGTTTAATATGAATCATATATATTTCCCCTCTGTAATGTTCTTGATATTGAAATTGAGCTATTTGTGTATATATATTATGGTCTATTTCTTATATTTTGTAAACTTTGTAATATATAGTGTCATTTAATAAGTTTAGTCTGTTGGTGTTATTGTTTTGGAGCAACTGTTACCCAAATAATTTGTTTAGGGATTATTACAGTATTCTGATTCTGACAAACTGATTCATAAAACAAGTCGGGAGGTTAGACGTTTGTGCAAATAAAAACAAAAATGCAAGGTTTTGGTGCAAAAACAGAAGATTTTGATAAACTGGTTTGATCAGCACAGTTTTAGTCTCAACATTCGGTTTGTTGGCGCTGCATTATTTTCAGTGTTGAAATGACTTTGGACTCAGTTCATGTGTACATTTTACAATGTTTCTCCTTTTATTTGCTGAAAGGATTTTAAAATAAACAAAGAGGAAACAACACAGTGCTGCCTTTAGTTGGTGTCATAATGAGGTAACATTGACATGGGGACTTCCATGTTGGAGGTGGCTGAGAAGGTAGAGATGATTAAAAATAGTATCAAGTAAAAACGATTCTAGATGGTTGTGTCATCAGAATTAGAACTATGTTTATTGCTAAGTTTGTACACAAATGAAGATTTGTTTTGGTGTCATGGTACCAAGAAAATCAAACAAATTGTGCTACAGAAATCTAATAAATATATATATATATCTATATATATATTGATTCTTTTTATTACTCTGCTTTCATCAGTACTGTGTGTTTTTGTACATGTGGACTCCTTACAGTCTAGCTCAGTGACCTGTATGCACTTCATTTTTCTCTCTGTCTGCAGTGAGAGTGATCAGAGCTCCAATGGGAACCAGAGCAACTCCTACAGTCAGTCTTAGCATGGCGTCTGTATTTCTGTGGGAATCCATAATGTCGACGTGGAGGATCTTCTAATAATGTCACAGTACAACCATTACAGTGTCACTTGGAAACAGTCACAATAATCAGAAATTTGGTCCTCAATCAACCCCCCTACCCAACATACTGAGTGTCTTTACCTTTTCCTCCTTGTCTGATCATTATGGGTTTGTGGACTGAGCGCGCGGACGCAGAAATGCCTGCAGTGAACAGCCGATCAATGATAATGAGCGATGCCATTGTCTCAATTAGGCTCTCTACTCCAACTTGAAATGAACTTTAAAAGCTAAGGAACGTTTTGGGGGTGTGTAGGGGGAACAGATGTGATAGTTCAGTAGACACTCGTCATTGTGATTATCCTGACATCCTTGAACAGTCCAGAGGAGCAAGTGTTCACACGCCGAGCTCCGTGGGATTTGAAAAGAAAAAAAAAAAACTTGATCACGAGCACTGTGCGTGCATGTGTGTGTCTGTGTGTACAACATGTGAGCGGCCACTCTAGGTGGGTTTTAATTCCTCAGGGATTGCAGTAGACTTTTTTTTTCTGTTAATTGATTTTGAGCTTAGAGGGTGGATCTGATTGATTATAACCCTGTGCAGCTGTGATGGGATGCACCTGCCCTGTTAAGTGTCTCTGCTAGCTGATCGGTAAACTGGCAGGAGAAATGCCAAGAGAGGCTCCCCATGAGGGCACAAATTAGCTCTTTGAATACAAGAATTTACTGTTTTGAATCATGACCCCACCCCCTGAAACCCCCCTTCTTGTAAATAGCCTTATGATACATTTCTTTTATCTTTCATGCTTTTGCTTATATAAGAAAAGTTTGTTGGAAATCATGAGCTGGTTTGTGCTTCGGATAAAAGTGCCCCTGCTTGTTTGTTTTTATAGTAATTGTTTTTTCTATTTACCCTTGTTTAGTTGTATAGTGCATTACCTAACACTTTTTTTGTAAAACCTTTTTTTTTTTTGTTTAGTAAATCACAACTGTTTTTATGTTTTTCTGCAAAGTTTTGGTTGTACCTTACTTTAATTTACTCTCTTCCCTGTATTTAATCACTGAGCTGTGGCAATATGTGTGTGTAAATGTCTATATTTTGTCATGTAACACAGCGGGAGCTGTTTGTGTGGCTGTACTTAAAACAAGGTGCTTGAAAGCCTTACAAAATAAAAGCTGCTGGTTAAAGAGAGAACCCCTCATGAAAGCACATTGTCCCATTCAGGTGAACTGCCGTAGTCCGCTCCTATTCTTGCTCATTATTATTATTATTATTATTATTCTTTCAGGAAAGAAATAAAAACAGACGTGACACGGTGAAACCTTTGAGGCAAGTTGGATCCGCCTTTGCTCTGCATTGCCCTCTGGGCTTTGTTCTCCCATTCAGCAAGCTTCATCTGTTGTTGGTGTCCAAATTAAAATAGGGCTTGATCCTACGTTCTAAAGAACGAAAAAAAATGTTATTTTTAAATGAATTCTAACTTCTTGAAGCTCAGTTAGGGTATTAAAGTGTATTGTCTAATTACAAAAATGGGCCTCCATGTTTGTGTAATGCACATTGAGGAATCTTCCAGCATGTTACAAAAGTCATAGGAAGTCCTTTTACCAACAGCAGTATTTGTTCACAGCAGGGACTGTGGTAGGACCCCTAGTGTTGATAACGAGAGTGGCATCTGACGGTAGAATATTGGGAATGTGCACAGCCTGGGGCTTAAAGCGGCGACATTAAAAGTGAGAATAAATTGCGCGTTGTGATTATGAAAATGAAGCACAGAGGAGCAGTAACCAGTGGTAGCTGTCATCTTCAGGGTACAGTCAGTACCCGTGACATCACTTTAGCTGCAGAAGAGAATTTCTGAGGGCAGCGGAAGTAGTATTGCAAGCTCTGTGATGTCTCCTTCAAAATAAAGGTCTAAAGTCAAGTTCACATAGGAGTTAAAAATGATCACATATGAAGTGACAAAATGCAGAAGCAAAGCTTTTTTAAAATTGCTTCTTCGGGAGTACTTAACCATACCGTAAAGTCTGTGACACATCTGTTTGAAACAGAATTAACTTTAAATAAGCAAGAATAAAATATGGTCAAAAGATGCAGAGGCCTGTTTCAAGTTCAACTTTAAAGCTACTACGCTTTAAAAGGTAAACTTGAAACAAATCTTCACATTCCCTTATCTGTGGCACATCTGTACTTTTTTGTGGCCTTTTATTACCACAAACATTGTGCAGTTTTATATTTATTTTAGCACTGTTGCTTTATTTATAAAAATGTGATCTTTTTTAATAGGTTAGATACAAATAAAGTAACTGTCAAAATGGAGGAAATTAATTATAATAATATACAATTATTCATTTGGCTGTCCATCAGTGAAGCGGCCTAATTCTTTTGTAGTAGTTAATTAATGGTTTAAATTTAGCTTTAGATTGATCTATTTTTTTCGGTACTTCTTTTGACATTACTCAAACTATGTTGCAAAAATATGACTCGCAAATCCAGTTTATATTGAAAGGCATAACCGGAAGCCCTTTCGTTTTTTACTCACTTTTGACAGTAATTATAAAAAGGGGGCCATAACCTGGGAGCTCCGAGCGGGCTTCAGAGAAAGTCAACCCCGCTACGGGGACGGGCTCCGGGCGGGATGCTTGTGTCCGGTCGGCTGGTCCCCGTGCCGTCGCCTCTCCCCTGCATCCGCGTGCACCCATGAAGCCCCCGCTGATGAAGCTCTTGGCTGCCAGAGTGAGGCGGAAAGTGGCCGGAGACGGAGAGTATGTACTGGCGTGTCGGGTTCGCCTGGACGCGGTCGTGTGTGGTTGATCTCGGTCCGAACCAGAGCCTCTCGTCCGGTGTGCTGGGCTCCGATGAGCAGCTCTCGTTTTACGGGTACATCATCGCGTACCCACTGCAGGACTGCGGCGGGATCATGTCAGCTTTGGGCTCGGACTCGTGGTGGCGGAAAACACTGTATTTGACCGGGGGGGCTCTGCTCGCTGCCGCTGCTTATCTGCTGCACGAACTACTGGCCATCAGGTACCACAAACAACAACAACACAGGGGCTCCTAGAGAGAGGCAGACCTCAGGATCCCTGCAGGCAGGCCTCCTGGGCCAGAGCATAATCTCTGTGGATTTGATCTGCTCACATTTTCACCCCAAAGCTGTATTTTCCACTGAGATCTGATATTACTTAATCTCGTCTGATTGGGCTGGGTGAAAGTGGAGACGGAGGAGAAGGAGTCGTGAGTGGGGGTGGGGGTGTTGTGATGTAACGGAACCTCCACCCCTTGAGCTTCCTCCTCATAAACACACACATTAGGGGAGATTTCCGTCCTCACTGGCTTATTTCTTCGGAATAATGACATGATAGCGTTATTCTATCGGTGTGCTACCACGGCCTTCACACAGTTCTACTGGCAAATGAAAGGACATTAGAGGCAGTAGGTCGCTTGCATTAGTCTCTGCTTGAAGGGCGGCGGCGGCGGGGGGGGTTAACACTCCCGCTGGTGTTTGGGCCCAGACTAAACGCTGCAGTGGTGTGTGGAAGTCGTTTATAACCTCTGATGTAAACACCTTGAATCCTGAAGGTTGCGGGAAGGCGCATGGCAGTTTAAAAGTAGAAAGATGCGCGGTGTGCTTGATTATTCATTTTCAGGGTTAAAGCTTTGACTGAGCAAGTTTGTTTTTTCTATTTACCCGCAGTCCATGCCAGGGTCTGTGCTGTGTCACAGTTTAAGGGCACTTAGTGTTACTCCAAATGGCACAGGACGATGTGCTTTTGAGACGAGGAAAAGGAAGCTTCCTCTTCGTGTTTATGAGCTAAAATGTTGCAGTTATCCTCCACTTCCCTTTTCGCTACACCGTCCATTCAGCAGCCATGCGTGCTGTAGGTTATCCTTTTCTATTCTGGAGTCAGCGGCTATTTCAGCTGCACACTGAAAATGGACAGCTCCTCTGCTCTCGCCTCCTGTACGTTTGTCGGTTCAGCACTTTACACGGCGGACAGCTCCTTGTCCTAATTCTGCATCCCGTCCGCGTGAATGTGCTGCTTTTCGTTGGGCTGTGCTTGTGGCAGCTTTGACATCACCCGGGCGGTGATTCGTTATTTTAATGTTGCAGTTTTCTTGCAGACAGGTCACGTGATTCACATACTTTCTTATAGTCCTGTTTCGTCATAGTTTTCGTCAACGACCTTTTTTTTTTTTTGCTGACGAAAGCAAGAGACTAACTAAAGCAGGAGGACAAAATTATGAGAAAATGTAATGACAGTTTCTTCAACTAATAAAAAACATGAGAATATTCTTGAGAGAGAGAGACAATCAGAACAGCCATGAGTTTGGAAGTGATTCAGTCAGAAAGTTAGAATGGCACATTTGATCTGGCTCCGGAAACAGTGCAGCCATACTGCTAATTTTTATATGATCCGATACTAAGTAAATAAAGGGCCAGTATTGCCAGTACCAATATCAGTACCGATACTCATATCAGTGAATAAAGGCAGTTTATGTAGGGGAGAGTCAGTGTGTCATGACTTATGAGAGGATTTATTATTAATTTTCTCCTGTCTCTAAAGGACTTTATGTTTTATGTACAGCCTAAGGTGTACTTTAGGCTGTACATAAAATACATGACAGTCAAGACAAAAACGGTTATTTTGGAGATGTTTGCATGCTTCAAAAACACAATTCAGTGGGCCACATATTGTATTTAGGGGATAGAAGGAGAGTATCAGCCCTCTCGTGCTAGTATCAATCCAGTACCAATACCAGCGTTGGTATCGATGTTATCCATATTTGGATCGATCTGCCCACCTCTAGGTACAGCTAGCACCCATGCTTCCTGTTTCTCACGGAAATCCACAAAATCTTGAGTGTTGGTAGGAAGAAAACAGTAGACATATGGACATAATTTGCATTTGATATCAAGGAAAACAGGACGCTTTGCAAACTGTGTGGAAAAACTCTCACTAGTACAAACACAACAATTTTGCACACCAACGTTTTTTTATATTTTAGTCACCTGAATCAACTTCAGATTTAGTCTGCTATAATCTTTAGCTATTTGTTCTACAACTAGACTGAAACTAAAAGATAAAAAAAAAAAAACTAAAACTAAATAAAAATGTGCTGTCCAAATTAAAACTGATTCAGACTAACCTTAACCATACAATCTGCTCAACTACTTTAAGTCTATTTTTGTATGATCCAACAAAACGCACTAAATACATACTAAAAACTGTAAAGGACTATTATTTGTGCAGGAGTCTATGAGTGCTGTGTCAATGCAGTTGACTCACACCCAACCCTCACACCCACACTCTACATTAGAAGTGATGAAATTTTATTGGTTCGTTGTTGTTTTTTCACAACCTTTGGAGTGTGCGTGACATGCAGCTCTTTCCCTCTTTGCCTCATACAGAAAGGAGGAAGAGCTGGACTCTAAAGATGCCATCATACTCCACCAGTTCTCCAGGCCCAAAACTGGCGCCCCATCCCTGTCGCCTTTCTGCCTTAAGTTGGAGACCTACCTCCGTATGGTTGACCTGCCCTACCAGGTACGACTGCGTTTATGTGGCTGCAAAAGAAAAAAGAGCACAGCTTCGGGATCAATTTTGTCTGTTATTTAATAACATAAATTTATTTGAAAAAATCTCAAAATCTGCAAAGCTTACCGTTTCTTTTGCAGTGTTTACCAACCGCTTTGAATATTTTCATCATCATCCTCCCACCACCTTTCCCAACCCTCTTCTAGAACTACTTCGATGGGAAGCTTTCGCCACAGGGAAAGATGCCGTGGATTGAGTATAACCAGGAGCAAGTGTGTGGCACAGAATTCATCATTGACTTCTTGGAGGAGAAGCTGGGCGTGAGCCTCAACAAGAGCCTGACGCCCCAGGAGAAGGCCTTATCACGCGCCATCACCAAAATGGTGGAGGAGCACTTCTATTGGTGAGGGACCGCTGAGATTCAAGCTGATTGTTTTTGTATTAAAGGAGTACATCTATGTGTCTGTATAAATAAATATATATATGCATTTCACAGGACCATTGCTTACTGTCAGTGGGTGGACAACCTGGAAGAGACCCAGAAGATGCTGTCGGTGAGCGGACCACTGAGTGACCTACTCAAGTGGATCCTGAGTCACCTGACAGGTGGGATTGTTAAGAGGGAGATGTACGGGCATGGGATTGGACGGTTCTCTACCGAGGAAGTGTACGCCTTAATGGAGAAGGATATGCGCACCCTGGCCACCCTACTAGGTGAGGTTTTTTTTTTAAACAGTATGAGTCAGCCTTTGGACAGCTGAATCTATTTAAGTATGCATCAAGGTTGAAAGTATGTTCTTCCAGAATGAAAATGGAATCAAAACTTTGAATCCATCAAGTCACCCAGATTTACATGTGGTCACATTACAGTCTTTAGTGGGAAACCACTTTTTTTTGTAAATCTACAAAGCACTTTGTATAAGCTCAATCTCAGCGTGTGTCACCGTTTTGCTTGCATAGTTTACCTCAGAGGCAGATCAATGGCTTTTCAATATGTGCCTTGAGACCTATAACCAGAGACATCATGTTTGTTAGCAGAAGTGGATGGAAAAAAACTGGAAGGCATGCTCAACACTGACCCCCTGTGGTAGAAACGTAGCATTGCAATCACTGTCAAACCTGGCAGTTAATGATAGACGATTTAAGACACGAGGGAGTAGCAGTTGATTGACGATCACAGGTGGCTTCTAATGTTAAAAGTTTTTTCACTAAAGGTGTCAGTTAATCTGTTACCAGTATGTGATTTTGTTATTATAAAACAGAAGAAAAAGGAATTTAAAGGGGAAAAGCTTCACTGTTTGACTTATTTTTTTTCTGTCTGATGTCTAAGGTGATAAGAAGTACATTATGGGCTCTAAGCTTTCAACAGTAGACGCCGCAGTGTTTGGTCACCTGGCCCCTGCTATGTGGACGCTACCGGGATCGCGGCCAGAGCAGCTAATCAAAGGTGAATTCACCAGAAAGGCAATCTTTCAAACAAACAATTCAATTGACTGATCTAGATACAACTCCAATTCCAAAAAAAGTCAGGGTGTTTTGTAAAGTGTAAATCAAAACAGAATGCAATGATTTGCAAATCTCTCAAACCCAGCTTTGATACATAATTTGATACATAATATACAATTTTAAGAAAAACTAAAGTCTAAACTAAGTGAATTTGATGGGAGCAACACATCTACATTTACAAAGCATTTACCCAAAAAAACCCTCAGTAAGGTGTTTTCCTGAGCCAACAGCTGGCGTTGCTATTTGCTGTTTTATAGACTGTGAGATCTAATCCTATGCCCTCCTATATCGCTGGTGTCTCAGTGAGATATCTTCTGGGCGCTGTACCTACTGAGATGTTTGTTCCACCCAGGTGAGCTGATCAACCTCGCCATGTACTGTGAGCGCATCCGCCGGCGATTCTGGCCCGAGTGGTTCGTCGACCTGGAGGACTTCCGGTACAACGACACCACACAGGGCAGCGATTCGCCCTCGAAACTCCCCGACCTCGGCCTCTACTCCCGCACGGACACTTTCCAGGATGATACGCGCTCACACACTTTACACACTCACACGCCACAAGACCCGCCATCGTCTCAGAGTGACCCAACGGGCCACTCGCTGTACGACTCTGACATGGACACAGAGTGCTCTGAAATAGACCAGCCCAAGTGCTGACGAAACACACGCACACCTATAGTACACACTACATATAGGCACGCCACAGGAGGGAGCTGCATCCCACCTATGTTCTACCTCCTAGAACAGAAACAAGAGGGGGGTGTATTTGGCGTTCGCCAGCCGGGAAGGTTGAGGGTGTAGAAGGGTAAAGTGCCAACTTTAGTGGAGGAAAGATTGCAGAACAAGGAAAAAAAGGTACAACAGAAATGTGAAGAGAAAAAAAAAGAAATGTAGGTTTAATAGTGAAAACTAGATGCGTTCAAATCAGGAGTAAATGACGCAGTTGCCGAGAAACTCCTCCACATCAACTGCAACCACAACCTTCTACCTGTTGTCTGTTGCGTGCCCACTGTCATCCCTCGCACCACCCAGCAGTGTTTTGTGTGTGTGCGAGTGCATGTGTGTGTGTGTGTGTGTGTGTGTGCGTCTACCAAATGAACCTTTAATACGTGAAAGGAACTGTACAGAATCCATGAGAAGGAAAACATTTCAGTGTAAATATATAAACGAATCTGACTTCATTCTCAGATTTAATAGATTAAAAATATATTATATATGAGTAAATAATATAGATAGGCTGGAACTATAGTATTATGTCGTCTGTCATATGGTGTAAATATTCTAGGTGTTTCTCCTGTGAATTTCTACTCTGCTGGTCTAGGATCAGCTAGAGGAACCCTGTGAATTCTTGTACTGTATGTATCTGATTACAGGGATATTACAGTACTTAAGCAGTTGAGAAAACAAAAATCATAAAACATAATAGCCAGTAAATTCCCATCTTCCATAAACAATAACAACTGAGGCAATTATTTTTCCCCCCAAAATCCCCCAAATCTTAATGTACGCTGCTGTATTTAGGATATTTTCATGCATTCATGCATTGAGCGCATGCCAAACAATCATGTAGAAAAAGAGCGATAGATACACAGTTTGAATCAAAGTGCATGGCTGATTCAGGTCCATAAAAGTCTTTCTTAGCACCCCACATTGATAACCTTTAGCTACATTTCTTATTAAGTCTTGTTTGATGGAATGATGTCGCTTGTTTGCCGGTGCCTCTGGCCAAATCAGCCGTACGAGCATGTATCCAATGGATTATGGAAAAAAAGCAGTTGTTTTCTTTCAGTATTTCTTTCAGAAAATGTTACGTAAAGCAATTAGAGAAGCGGACTCAGGTCCACTTTGTTCATTTTGAACTTTATGCCAGGCCGTGATATATTAGGGGCGTGATGGTAAGGGGCAGGCTCTATGTGCGCTTGTCGTTCATCAAGCGCACGTACCGACAACATTTTGTATGCGTGGAGTGAAATATTATTTATGTTCCTGTCCATGCTAAGCTCACATTATTTTAAAAATATTTAGAATATCTAGAAGTTTGTTGACTGTACTTACAGTCCTGGTATAAAGAAAGCACACCCTCTTTCAATTCTAATATTTTACATGTCAGGACAGAATAAAAGGTCACGTGGTCCTTGTCAGGTTCTAAAATAATGTATATACAGCCTCAGGTGAATACAGCACATGATATATTACACTGGATGTGAGTAACGAAGTATACCCTATGGCTCAGTAGCCATCTTTAAGTATCAGTAATTGGAAGTAATTGTTTTCTCCATAACTAATTCAGTCTGTCACATTGTTGTGGTGAATTTTTTTTTTCCTACTCATCTTTACAATGTCGCTTGAGTTCATAGAGTTTTGTGGGCATCTGTTTATGCACAGCTCTCATAAAGTCCCACAGCAGCATTTCTGGGCCACTGCAAAACCCTTGATTCTTCTCAGTGACAGGTGCACAGGTCCTGTGGCTGCATCACACACCACCATGATCACACCTCCACTACCGTGTTGGACAGTTGTTTTAGCATATTTCTGTTCATTTGCTTTGTCTGGTTTTCTCAAAACGCGGTGTTGTGCTTTATGGCCAAGCATATCCACTTTGGTCTCATCTGCCCAAAGGACATTGTTCCAGATGTCTTGGGATACGTTCATATGCAACTTTGCAAATGTTAGGTTCATGTCATATTTAAAAAAGAATGGACAAATGAATTACCAGGAGAAAGTTCATTTTTTTTCTTATTGTCCTGTCAAGAACTGTAATGTTTAACATGCTAACTAAGGCCTGTAGAGTCTGAGATTTAGCTCTTTTTTTGTTCGTTTTTTTTTTCTTACAGTTTTTGTAAACACTGCACAGCCAGACTTTGGGGTGAGTTTGCCACTTTGTTAGTCTTCCCACTCCTGGGAAGACTGACAAAGGTTTTCCACTTGAGATTAATCTTTCTCACTGTAGAACGATAGATTTCAAAATGTTTGGAAATAGCATTATAACCCTTCTCTATGAAGTCTTTCCTCCTTGGCAGTGTGTTAACAAACACCTGAATGCTGCAGACCAGCAAGCTGCAAAACCTTTTTCTTTCAGAGAAGTGCTCACACTTCCTGGTTATCAGTTAATGAAATGCATTTGATTAACAGCATCCGGTTGCTACTTACCCTCGTTTATGGAAGCAGTGAGGGTGCACAAACACTGCACACACTCTTGGCTTAGTTTTTGTCAACTAAATAATGACATGATGTAATAATTCATGCGTTATTGCTCACACCAGGTTGTAGTTAACTCATTTTCGGCTCTGATAAGTACCAGATGTCCTGATACACAAAACTGTGAAGCTTAATGTGGGTGTTCTTTCTTTTTCACACAACTGTAGCTGTGCTAGTTAGGTGAACTTACCAATCACAGTTACTCCCAGACATTTTACTCGACCTGTCATACACTCTGTCCATAAATTACAAATTTGCTAAAAGTAAAAGTTCTGTTAGGAAACTTTAGGGAAATAACAGATTTTACAGTAAGCAAACTTTGGATCTGGTCAGTATTTATAGTTAGAAAAACTGTAATTTAAACCCTAATGTGAAGCCTTTAATGGGCGAATATATGATCTCAGCCAGTAAGTTACACTTAATTTTTAATTTAATTTTAAAAACAGCATCTCCAGTTAGTCATTTGTCCACCAGAGAGCACTGGAAGCATTTTTTTCAAATATACTCAAAAGTCATGCTGCTCTCAGTTCTAATAACCACATTTATAGGATAACATTAAAAATATCATTTATGCTATAATAAATTGCTTTTGTGTGTTTGTCTTTCAAATGCTGAGATTCGCCTCCAAAATGTGCAAGCGTGGCTCTGTGAGGATGCTGCATGTATGTAAGACTAAAAACAAATGTAGCATTAACTTACCTCTAATTTGAAATGAGAAGCAACAATCTTACATCATGAAAGGAACTGATGGGGAAAGAGTCCAAAGGATGAGAGGGCTTTTTATTTATTTTTTGATACTTAAGGCACTATTATGATTCTGATGTCATTTTAAAACCATATATATGGTTAGATATAGATATGCTGATGCCTCTGTTGAATTCTGCCCGATAAAACAATGTCATTAGTTGTTAGTCCAAACTCTGAGTCTGATATAAGTTTTTATTAGGGACACAGCAGACACTGAAGCCTTTATGCTGTGTGTGTATTTGTTCAGCAGCTAAATTTCAGTGGAGTAACAGACTGAAACTAAGTAGCTAATGAACTGAAAAGTTTGGTTTGGTGTCTTAAAATACCTTGCCCGCATGCTATTGCCTTTTAACATCAGTAGTCAGATTCAGCCTTATGGGAGCTAAAGCTAAACTGTTTACTTCATACCAGTGCCAGCATATGACTTCTGTTTTTGTATGTTACATTTATTTATATATTATATTTAGTTTATGCTGTTTCTATTAATTTATTATATTGGCTGATGTGCTTGAATTTGATAAGCAATTCTGCTTTTGAACATTTGCACTTTAGTTATGTTTACAAATGTTTTGTTTCTGTGTCTTAGAATCACTAACGTATGGATTGGTGTATTACTGCGCTACTTTAGATTCCCTTCAGGCTTCTGCTGACATATAACTTTTATAAAAGCCACACATGTCCATGCAAGTCACAGCAGTGTCTGCGTGTATATCCACAACCTGGAAAATGTTCCAATTCATATATTCGGTTTGCTGTGGATCTGATATTTGCTGCAAACTTTGCCTTTACAAAACACAATAACTCAGCTTCCCCCTGTAGTGATTTGTGTTCACTTGAAACCAAGATACCAAACCGACATTCGATCTTCTGTAAGCAGGGGGAGGTGAGTCATCCTGCTGATCAGCTGGTCATTAGTGTCTCCTCTCTCTCGTGCGACATCACCTCTGGCAGTAGAAATTGCAAAAGTCCTCCTGATAAGTGTCTGTTACCATCTCTGACAGTCTCAGTGTTCCTTGGCATTTCGAGGTCAGAAGTCGGAGTTCAAGCCCCGCCCTGTGCGTCACTGTTCCCATTCTACCTGGATTCCTGCTTGTAGACTTGTAGAAACCACATTGCACTGTTGTCTTGATGTTGTGCGTGTGGAAAAACACTTGTGGTATCTCATTGGACTGTAAATAAGGGAGCCAGAAAAAGGCAAACTAAATATATAATTTATATATAAATATATATATAGAGAAAGAGATGAATATGACCTAAAAGAACATGTGCTGCAAGATTTTTAAAAAAAGAGATTCTTATGAATGTATCATAATCAGAGATAAAATGCTGTATGATAATGGATTACTTCTAATATTTCATTAAATATAACTGTCATATTTTCCTCTGGTTTTGTTTCCATCTTTGTGTGGATTGCTGCATGCATGAAAAATGACAATATTTCTGCATGAACTGTTCAGTATCAACATGTTGAACTGGGTATACTCTGGCATATCTATCTCATAATCCCTCTCCTTCTGTGCTTGCTGCCATACGACAATACTAAGCCCACCCAACAATGCTGAAGGATTAGCTCTCTGCCCTTTTCTTTGAGCTCTAAGGGAAACAGAGAGGAGAAAGCGGGGTATAGAAAGAGAAAAGACAAGTTGCGGGAGCACCAATGTAGAGACCGAGCGTGGGTTCGGGTGCGAAGCGGGCTTGAAAAGGGGAAGAGACAAACAGCTCGTGAACAGATGAATGATATTTGATAGCTTTGGCTGGTTGCGTTTCTGAGACTATTGTGCAAAATCCCTGGGAGATCACTTCCACACAAGATAGGGGAGACAATTCAGGGCTGACAATGACACCAGAGTATAAATCATTTCTGGTGAGTCAAAGATGGCATACAGTGTCAGAGGGAGCAGCTGTGTGTGTGTCTAACACGTGGCTGAATGCATGATATGTGAGGTGAGACAATGTGTGCAGTGAGAACTAAGCGTGTGTGTGTGTGTGTGTGTAAAAATATGAAAAATGCAGAGGATGCCTGTAGGAGCGTGAGGGCCGGGAGGAGGGCAGATGGTCGCTTGCTGATAGGATGGAATCCAGGCAACAGGGTCCTCCAGAGAGCTGGGTTCAAACCAGGTTTACACACACACACACACACACACACACAAAAGCCACAAATATTCACGCTTATCTCTTTCTTTCTTTTTCAGGCACTCTCTTTTGTTGCCCCTGAACTGCATACACCAGTTTCAAGTGCTGACAAAATAAAAGCCTCAGTATATCAAATAATTATAAAATAAAATACAGCTGCACACTTAGACAGATTCCTTGTTATTTTAGGGCTGATTGATGGCAAATTATATGTCTCTATATTTTTTTCTTTTACTTTTACTTGACGTATTATTGAAGATTTGAAATTACAAAAATGTGCATGAGTTTGACGCCCAGTTCCACCTTCTTAAAATGTAAAGTGTCCGAATCTTTTTTAACCAACATTTAGCTGGAAATTCAACACAGTTAACTAAAACTTTGCCTCCATATCTCCTTTAAATAATACTATAATAAACCTTATTAAAAAGTATGTTTGATCAAGATTGTGGTGGAGAAATACAGGAATCTGGTAAAATAAAATAACTGGATCTAAAAATTAGGGGAAAATGTGTATCTTTCTTTATAGTAAAAAATGATTATTATTATTATTATTAATAATAATAATAATTTTACTCATAAATAAATGAAACTCAAATTCTGTATGTGTTCTTCACTTTACGCCTACTTTTTTAAATGTAAGTCCATTTTTAAACTTGTATGTTGGGGTCTTCTCTTGTTCTGTGACCTCATCACATATTTAATAGCCTAATGATAATTTATGAAAATCGATGATTGGGGAATAATGGAAACACTGGCCAGTAAAAATAATAATTTTGAACATTAACATTTACCGTTCAAAAATCGGTCACGTTACATTCAATTTAACGCCCTTGAGGCTTCCTTTATACCACTAGGTGGCGTCAGGACACTGTTTCCGATTTGGCCACCGATCAGGCCAAGGTGTGATAAAACATACAGTACAGACAGGAGGTGGTCAAACCCAGTAATGTTAAATGCATTTTCAGCTGGTGAAGGCTTGCACAGGTCCTTAAACAACAGTTTAAGCTTCTATTTTTTTCTAATTTAGACTGAAGCCACGACCTTTTAATCTCTATTTGAAAAACCTGTCGATGTTTTCATTTTTTGCACATCATTTCAGTGTTAATTTATTTTCACACGTTTCCCATTTAAACTATTTGCACATCACTTCCTCGTACGTGGAAATGATAAATAGGACAGGTTTATGGTTATTTTTTAGTGTGATGAGATGCTGATGACATCAGGCCCAATTATATATTATAACACTATTGTTACATCACCTTCTGTCCCTCACCTGCAGTGAGGCCTATATACCTTCACTTCACACCCTTTACAGAAAGGCCTGCTTTTTATTTATTTATTTTTTTTAACTAATAAATTTTTTTTATTTGGTTCGATGGTCTGAAATTTGTCTCGCCGTGCTTGTCCATCACTTTTCTTATTTATCCTGATAATCATAATTTGAAGTGACTTGATGAGCATCTTCTGTAACATCCATCACACAGCAGCATCAGAGCACAGCAGCGGTAGCAAACACTTCAACGAAGCAGGTGAAGCATTTTAAAAAGCCGAGACAAACTGATAAAAGCCCCAATTTTAATGCGAGTCCGCACACAATAAAAAAACAAAACAAAAACAGTTAAATGCGACTTTTTTCCTTCTTTCTTGCACCCTGAAGCTCAATAAACGTGCAGGACTGCGGAGTTTTAGAAAACAAATACGCTTTAATGACATAAAGCATTTAGAAATTGTGCAATCGTTGATTTCTTTTTCCTCTCCGTTTGTTCACAGATTTCAGGTCAATGCTATTTTGTTTTGGTTTGCCTCTTTTTTCCCTTCCACACATGAGAAACTCAAATTCAGCTGAAGAATAAACAGTGGGTGATTACAGTATGATTTTTTTTTTTAATTTCAGAAATATGAGGCCTTATTTTAATCGAGGGCGAATTATTATGTAATACCTACCCATAAATAAAAAATGCCATGTGCGTATTGCAGAACATTACATAAAATATTGCTATGTTTTTTTTTAATGATTGGCGATGAAAAGAGAGGTTTTAGACCTACTTTGTTGTTGTTAGGTAAGACTTATACATTCAGGTTTTTTTGTACACTGTCTCACATTAACAGGCTTTGGTCTATTAAAAATGTTCCTCTCCAGCCATCAGTATTCCTCAGCTTTATTTGAGTTTCCACTTTCTGTCTTTTTTTTTTTTTTTTTAATTTTTTTTTTTTTTTTTTTTTTTAAATTTTTTTTCCTTTTTTTTTC
>VUQR01007138.1:23428-34903 GCA_015108515.1 Hemichromis elongatus | reverse complement strand
GGGGGGGGGGGGGGGGGGGGGGGGGTGACGTTTCTGTCTTTGTTTTAAAGTACTTTTATAACCTTGATGTGGGTCACTGGGTCACAAGTGTTGGATTTGTGCGTCAAAACGCTGCGTAAAAGTTAAACACAAGATGAAGACTTGACATATTAATTATTACTGGTAAACCATGGCTCTCGTTTTAATCTTTTTAATGCAACTTTCAAAGAGCAAAATGCTCAAAATGACCAAAGATTCTGAGCACGTCTGATTCCACGCTCGTGAATTTGGATATCTGGAGGTTATTTTGCGCCACGAAAACAAAGTAACGATCGTGACGAGAAACTTCCAGCTGCCTCTCTGCCCCCAGGACGCTGTCCAGAGAGAGGGGCTGCGTGCTTCCAGCTTCTGCCCTGTTACCATGGCGAACGCAGTGAATGGAACAACAACGCCCACGTCACAGCTGCAATTCGCTCCTTCTTTTCGTTCCGTTCCAAAGGGCTCATTGGGGCCGCGCTCTCGGCCGACGGGACAAATAATAGGAGGAGGGGGCGGGGGGCAGAGGAGAGGGCAACTCGGGGCCGAAAAAAAGAGGAGGCTACAAGAATGGATCCTTCAGCCAGCTCTGAGCCCACTCCATCCTTCAGCCCCCCGCCCCCACCTCCACCTGCCTGTTGGGTAAACTTTGAGATGTGGCACGCGATGCATGGCTTTTCAGACAGCAGGCCTCGACCTTTAATGTGCGGATGAGGAACAAAATATACAAAATATTTCCTCCTTCAGCAAATTAGAGCTCTCTACCACGAGTTAGTTTGGTATACCCACAAGTCTTATAAAAACCACTTTAAATATCCATTTTATTGCACTTTCTCTTAGCTGAATAATTAATGCAACTTTAGACTAATCCAGAAAATTCGACACTTTTTTGACAGCTAATGTTACCTGTAACTATGAAGACTGAGCTTTTCGACATAATCCGATACACTAATGTGTGATTAACGCTCGCCCGTAATGACGATTTTAGCTTATATTATATTATAAACAGTACTTTGTGTACAGTTTGGTCATATTGCAGAGTTTAAATTCTCAATGAAAGTATTTTAAATGGAAACTAAGCTATCACTAAAGTAAAACTAAATGCTTTCTGTACTTCGTTTATCATTGTAGCACAGGATTACATTAAGGTGTTATGAAGAAAATATCAGTTAAGTTAGTAAAAATTCATCAAAGCACTAATTTTTTGCAGTATCTGCTGGTCCTATCTTTAAATTAATGCAATAATATTGAAATTAAACTATTCTTCATTCTGCTGAGTCCCCCTGAAACCCTCTTAGACCCCTCGGGGGTCCCTGGACCTACTTTGGCAACTACTGGTATTTAGGAGATGTGATTTTATTGGTTCAAAGTGGGGCACTGACTGTAAGACATCACAGCTATTAGGAGGTTAAAGGAACCTCAAAGGACCAAAAAACATCAATGTTTCACCTTCAAACAGGGATGCTGTGCAGCATTATGGGCATCAAGGAAAAGCTGTTTAATTTTTTTTATATATAAAATAAATTTAAAAGCCACAGGGACACTAAGGCATGCAAAGAAAATAGCATTTATAAGGCTATTAAAGACCACGGTGACCTACAATGAAATTTTGTATAAGAACTGATAGGCTAACCAATAAATCCTTTTACTGATTGAGCGGAAGATGCGTAGACATAAACTGACATGCTCAGATTTATAGGGATCGAAAGAACACTGGCTTATGATTAGGGTGTAATTCGGAGAATTACCAAATGTGTCGCCAGGGGCTCTGGCAAGCCGTGTGTTGAGAGAGGCAAAACATATTACCCTAATAGACTAATATGCAAACTACTGGCTGCCCAATTACAGGACTTAATAACGCATAAACGATGCGGGTCCTGTTCTTACAAGACGAAGAGGTCGTTGTTAATTCAGTCAAAGGGCCGGCTATGTTGTCAACACAGGCAGTGCTTTTACACACACATGCAGTCTTCGTTTCCCTGTCTGTATTCACGAGTGAAAGTTAATGATGGAGATTCTGAGCGTTAAATTAACAGTAATTATGGCCCCAGTGCTGTAAAGATTCAATTTCTTCCCAAGTCTAATGGGCCAAAGTGTCCCTGTGCGCAGGCACAACTCCTTATGAGATATTTATGATTGACTGATTATGATTGAGATGGAGCGAAAACAAACACGCGCGCGGAAAAACCCACAGAAGAAAGGCATCTGTTCCTTTCTTACATTTCCTACATTTTTGCTGTATTTGAAATTGTTTTTACTCTCTCGGTTTATTTCTTTTTTGGGGTGTAGCAGTGCAGCAGTAGAGCTACATTAAAGGCCAGCACTTTTTGAGTCCAGATGTGAAAAGCCTTTTTTTATTGGCTCTTGTGTAAACAGTACCACCCGCTCTCCCACACTGCTTTGAGAACGAACAGTTCAAGTGTGAGGTGAAGCCATTAATGTGAGTGAATGTTTGCAAGCACACCAGTACTCTGGCTGCTTTCACTTTCTCTAGACCAGTATGTGACCAGCCCATGTCCCTCCCCCTGTGGGAACTCTAACACAGGGGTAACTGGGGCAAGGGGGGCTCCTTTATGCTGCCGGACACAGGGAGATAATGGCCATTCCTCCACAGCTGGCCCACACAATCAAAGGAAGAGGGGGCTCGGAGGATTCCAGCTTTAACCAGCCCATTGTCTGGGCTAATTACATCTGAATGCAAGACTCGGAGAACCCACCTCCCCCCCTGAGCAAAACCTGAACAGAATACCCCAAACAACCCTTCAGAGATGAGGGAGAGTGCACAGACATGGGGCACACACACAGAAATATATAAACCCTGGACTAATTCATTACCCCTAAATGTAAGCACACAAACGCTCGCTCACACACACACACTCGAGCCTCGTTCATTACCCATACACACTCTTGTCCCCAGCAGGCTCTTATCGTAGTTTCGTGTCTCTCACTCTCTCACACACACACATACTCACTCAGATGTGGCACTCAGCATTAGATCAGATCTCAGCTTGCTCCTCTCAGAAGAGATGAGGAGGTCTTAGAGGACTTAGGTTGAATAGAAAACACAGAGAAGAGCCATTCCCCAGTGCACCCCCAAAATCCCAATCTACACACTCCCTCGCGCCCCCAGCCGCTAGTGCTCGACTCCATCTGCAGCCTGAAGTATGTGGTCTGGGCTCCGTTCGGTGCGGTCTGTTAAAACTACATGTCAGGAGGTGATGTTTAGTGTTTTCACTTGTTTTTTTCTTCTTTTTTTTTTTCGGAGGGGCGGGTTGCAGTCAGAGAAAACATCCAGCTGGATTTATATGGATTTCTTCCAGTAGGATGAGCCCTGCAGTGCAGGTACAAAAGCAATAAATGGCTTTAAAAATGTCTTTACGAGTTTACTGCTTGCATCAGCGATTTTGAATGGAAGTTGGAATTTAGGCTAAAGCTCTGAAAGAGTTTTAAATGCAAGAACCAAAAGCAGCAGAAATCAGTCGATGCTCATTTGCTCCAAGAATTTAAAAATTTACACTTTTAACGTGGCATTTAAAGCAGTTGGTGTGCGAGTTGAATTGTGAAGGACAACGGCTGTCAGGCTGTCGTTGAGAAAATTTACAGATGAAAGTCATTAAAATGTCAGCTAATCTGTAAACGATGACTGCAGATGAAATTTAATCTGACGATGAAGTGCCGAAGATAGTTTGGACTAAATGATAGAAATGTCAGTTGGAGTATAGTTGCATAGTGAGTTAACATGCAGAAGCTGAAAGCTGTTTATTAAACTTTAATGTCAAGTTAAGGACTGTAGACAGTTAATCTGCTGGTGTGCATGTGAGCACTGAAACTGCCAGATGAAGTGTGAAGGATGAAAGCAATTGAAACCACTACGGCAGATAGTTTAAGTGCATCATAAATAGTTGTAGAGTCAGTTGATTTGTAAGAAGTGGTCACCTGGAGGGTTGAAAAAGGAAGCCAATGCAGAAGTGCCAAAATGCAGTTCCCTTAACGGCCATTTGAGGCTCAAAACTCATATCAGTGAGTTGGTCGCCTTAAGTATCAATGGTAAAATGGTCAAGTAAATATCAGCATAATCCATGTTTACAGCCTAGTACCAATCTATAAATATTACTTGCTCATTTACATTTTATGAAAGCTTAAACTTCTGCTTTATTATTATGGACATTGCAGTTTACAATTCCAGACTGATGCTGAACCGGACCTCTCGACCACATTTGCACGGTTGGTTTAATTTGGGTCATTTTGCTGCAATCATCTAGCAAATAACATTTAATTCAATTCAGTTTTTTTCATATAGCCAAATCATAACAACAGTCACCTCGGGTGACTTTATATTTTAAGGTAAAGATTGTACAATAATGTAGAGAAAACTCTAATAATCAAATGACCCTCTCTCTAAGCAAGCATGCGGGTGAATGTAGGGCATGGACTGCTGTGTAAACAGTCATACCAAAAGCTCATACACAAAGACTATAATAATTTAGACTTTGGACCTCCCACACTACATATACAAGCATATAGGGCAACAACTTTTCTCCAGAATTTCCTGTCTTTGGAAGTCTCGGCTTTTTCCCAGCTGATGAAAAACTATCTACAGCAGATGAGCAGTATCTGAATGTCAAGTCTTTAAGAAATGGGAAGAAATCCATTAAAGGACTGACACAAGACCTGAGACATGCAACTGACTCATCAGTTGATCCATCCAGTTGTCAGTGAAACCTCATCAGAAATGGTCTCAATGCAAGGGTCGGCTTCCAAGGAAGGGAAATAGAGAGAAAAGGCAGAGGTATGCCAAATTACACAAGAACTGGACTGAAAATCAGTGACAAAAGGTTTCTTGGACCTGTTGATGAATACAAATGAGAAAGGTTTGGTTCAAGTCGTTGCCAATATGTACGGAGGAGGTCAAGAGAGAGGAACAAGAGGGAGCGTCTGGAAACTGTCTGATTGGCACCAGATTAATTTTTCAGCATGACAATGATCCCAAACACACTACAGTACACACACACACCTGGATAAAAAACAAACAATATCTTCCCCAGAGCTTGGACCTCAAAATTACTCGAGCAAGATGGAATAAAAAGGCAGCCAAAATCCAGTGAAGAGCTTTAAATGTCCTTCAGGAAGCCTGGAAAACGATTTCTGAAGACTACTTAATGAAATGATGAGAAAGCTTGCCTAAGAGGTAAACAAATCACTGCACTTATTTCCAGTTTTTCCTAGCAAAATATTGGGTGGCTCAAGATTTTTGCACAGTACTGATGGTTTCCATGCATATAAACAGCCAATTTCTCTTTTCCTATCTTTTAAGTACTGATATATGGACATACACACCAATTTCCATGGACACGTTGCACATTGTGCATTTGTGTACGTGTGTGTGTTTATATGTGTAAGAGGTGGTGTCAGGGTTGGGAGGTCTCACTGGTGCTCAGTTTAGCATTGATTTATTCTCTTTCTCCAATTTATTTCCCCTTCGCCTGATCTGCCTCTGGGAGGACAAATGGAGGAGAAACACCAAGCGGAGTAACTATCTCGCACACATGCAGACACCACTAGCTGTATTTTACACATAGAGTGACAAATGTTTCAAAGTACAGAAATACACTCAAACACTCAAGTACATATTTCTGGGGTGGAAAGGCAACACACACATATAGTCAAATACCTCTAAAGCCTAGGTCTTGATTTTCAGTGTTTCTGACCAATCAGACCGGTGACCATTCTATAGGCTGTGGATCTATAAATTCACAACACTCCTCAAGTCCCAAGACACCAGAGCTACTATAAGACTTCCCATGTTGTCCCATATAACTGTCTTCAGTGAACCTATAAAGACATAAAGGGACGCTCCTACCTCTAGCTGAGTGGTCATAATTCACCAGCAGGTATTTTTACCGTGACATTGCTGTCTAGGTGCACAGATTCATCTCTCCTCCTGCTTTAAAATGTCCTACACAAACTCCAGTCAGGAGAAGCAGTCGTATTTTACCAGCAGCTACTTGTCACAGCCTGGTGTAATGGTTTGGAGGTGTAGGGTTGTGTTGGAGTGTGTGGCCTCGTGGATACAAGCTTAAAGCCTCGTGTCACTTCTGCTTTGGGGGGTGATAACGAACCTTTCCCTTTTCTCCTCAAGCAGAAAAAGAGCACATCAGGAAAAGGGGGAGTGCGGGATGGGAGAAGGGGCAGGTAGGTCGTTAAACCCACTTGAAAGCTCAGCGCCTTGATCGATAGTCTTAGGCCAAGCAGGGATTAAAATCAGGCTAAGTCTGTTCTAATCAATACTGATGGCTAACCCTGGGGTTAAAGCAGGAGTAAATCTCCATAAACGTCCATACACAAATCTGCACTGTGCCCTACAGTACAAATAAATCTGCAGCTATCCATGCAAATGGACACACAATGGGTTACTGTGTGAGCACAGTCGATATGAATGAGTCCTGTATAGGCCTTCAGCGAAGACAGAGACTGGTTGTTTGTACCTGGGTATACACTGTTTAGTTGAAAGATTGAAGTAATAAATTGGAGCTTGTCGATAAAAATGAGCAGAGTGAGTAAAATCCTTTTAAAGAGGTGCAGAGTGTTTACAGTGAGAAACAAACAACAAATTTCTGTGTTTGTGCTCACACACACAGACAGAATGATTTAAAGAGCTGGCATGTATGACTGATTGCTTCGCACCCTAAACGAAGACAGACATCACTGCCTAGACTGGTCTTACAAACATAGGTCTCTCTATTGATTACTAATACTGATCAAAGCAGGTATTGACAGAAAAGGATGTTGTACTTCAGTATTCCAATCAGCTAATTTTTTCCAGTGTAAAGTTTAATGTCTCTTTCTTAAATGGTTATCGGTTTCCTCTAATCATTGGGGACAGATCACAGATCACAAAAACAGGAACCACCAGAAATAAAATTGATAATTGTTGCTATAGTAGCAATAGTTTGACCTATTGGGAAATATTTTTTAATAGGTAAGGAGTTTCTGAGAGTTAAAGACCATGTTCACCGTTGGGGGTTGGGTGGATGGTGGGCAGCCAAAAGTGACATCGCATCAGCTAGCGTGAGCCGTGATTTGGTGTTGTTTCGGCTTGTCATACGCTGTCATACACTGTTATGTGAAATGCGCCAGGTTGAAGACACCATTTTTTTTAATCGATTTTTACTGTTATTTCAATGATATATCAGTACAAGAGCTCAGAGACTCACAGATTATACACAGGGAGATGCTGCAACAGCTTAAAAAGATTAAACTTTCTGGAGAAAACTTTGGGAAAAAATCTCTCTGCAATTCCTTCTACTCCTATATCAGCACTGATACGAAGGTTTTCTTTGCATAGTGAGTACAAGTGTTAAGAGGAAGACTACAGATGTGATGGGACTATGATGGTGTCCTTGTTTGCATGTAAAACAACAAATGTGGCAATTAGGCCATGAGATGAGAAGACTTTATGGTGAGTCTCATGTAATAGTTATTTTCACATTTAGTGTATACTTATATGCATATATAGAGATATTAGCTTTAAATTGTGTACTAGCATACTTTTATTTGCTATTTTCAATACATTTGTGGATTCACAGTGAAATGTACAGATACCAGCATCTTGCTGGGATGTCTTTAACGGTCAAAGATTTGAATTTCCTACCCTGATCACCATTTCAGTATCATTGGGGGCCAAACAACTTGCTAGCCAATGCTAGCTAGCTAACAACACTTTTGTTTTGTTTTACTGTTTAATGTGGTGTTGTAACTTGTCACCTTCAGTGAAGAAGAAATTAGGTTTATGAGGTTTAAGATTCAGCAAGCTGCAAATATTTGCTAACACAGCTAGCTTAACAATCCATCAGATGCAACTATTATTATTCGCTATGAGTGCACAGCTTGTCGCGTTTGATTTGAGGCAACATATATTCTGTAGAAATTCAGGCCTTAATCAAGAAAGTACTGAAGTTTTTTGATGACATGTGTATTTTGCTCAAGATATCCACCATATTTGAAGTGAAACAACCACTAGCCACTTAGAAAAATTGCTTATTTTAAAGAAGTAGAAAACAAGTGTGCTGGATCAAAAATATCCTTATGATTGTTTTAGTCACTGGTAGATTGCCTCAGTTGCCCATAGTTTGCCCATAGTATCCAAAAAAGACAAAAAGTTCTTTTTCTATTAATTTTACACATTTTATTATCTGTCTTGTTTACATGTTAACAACTAAATTTAACACACGCTTACAAAAACCTGACAGCTCTGTCTAAAACCCCTTGAAACTAAAAAACACAAGCACATTGTCCGCTTTTCACTTAGACTCCAATGTGAAATCATAGCCCCCCCCCCCAATGAACACACAACACACAATTGACAATATTTGGCACAGTCTTCACAACTCAGCTCTCTTGTGTTCATGTGCTAAAGCATTGTCTGTCAAAACGCTGAAGCAAAAGGATCAGTTGGCCACACTGATGACTCACAGGTGCAAACACTAGTTACTAAATTGGTCAATTACAAATCAGAACAGAGGGGCGAAGGTGAGTTCTCTTGCTTTGGAGATGAACGGATGACAACGGTGCACAGAAAAATGGAAGGAGAGGGTAAAGAGGAAAAGGGCGTAAAAGATAAAGAGGGAGTTGCATTGTTAAAACAGCAGCTGGGTAAGTTTGGGTGAATGGAAAGATGGACATTTTTATTTTTATCAACAAAAATGTTCAAGGAGCTGCTTTTCCTTTGATTTTGCACTAAGATTTCTGTTTACTGGCTTGTTGTAATGCCTTTTGTTTTAACGAGTGTAGCTCAAGAAGATTAAATTATCTCACAGTTGAGTAAAAAAAAAACATTTTAGATTTCCATTTTAGATACAGGACACAATATATGGATGTATTTCTCTAATGCTTTTTCCACATATTAAAAAGAGGAATCCACATCTATTCTATGAAATGTGCTTTTATTGTCAATTGTGTCACTTGCATGCATTCATCTCTTTACCAGAGAGTCTAGCTGCCTTTAACCCCTGTGTCCTCCATCACTCCTACGAGCTGGTGGGGGTTGTGGATCGAGGGCAGAAGGAGGGCTATTCAATAGACCTCTTACTTTTGTGTGTCTTTTTTAAATACCCAACAAACACACAGGCCCCCCTCCAGTGTGAAACCCACGCCAAACCCAGATGCAAAGGCTAGAGTTTGGACCAAGTAACATATTGAGTTTATAAGTAAACCAGTATGTGATGTGAGAAGCATCAACCACATCTTGCTATTCCGGTTCAAAAATCACCTGATGTGTAACTGATTACAGTAACCTTATTTGTGCTGAAATCAATCACACTGCTAAAATTTTCATAACATCAAAGAGGACATTGTGTGTTAGAATGGATACCATGTGATAGAGATGGTGTGAGGCATGACTACATTTAGAGATCTTTTCCTGAAACTTAGCCAAGATGTATGTCCAGAAATCGAACCAAGATGGATAGGGGAGAGACCTTGGGGAGCAGTAATGGTTGTTCTCGGTGTGGTAATCAAACTAATCTCTGTCTTGTTCTCTTACTTGCTTTCTCCTTCTAAAGCTCTTTTAAATCGAGTTTTTTCTTTTTCTTTTTTGCTTTCTTGTGTTGCTTTCCTTACATGCATCTCCAATTTTTTTTCCCTGAGTATAAAATCTTCAAAGGATTAGTCCCCCAGTGTTTCCAGTCTCTAGTTACCATGGGATACAGATGTGCTCAAATTTATTACAGTGTCTCTCAGCATGTGGAATTTCATAATGAACAGACAAATTCACTGTCAAATAAAACATGAAAGCAACGTGGTATTTGCCAAGAGGATATGTATTTGTGGAGTAACTCTAATTTTGAAGGCTGTACTCCGATGTGTAACCGCTTATTTAATGAAACAATTGTGCATATGAAGCCATATAACTGGAAATTTGAAGACAAGGTAACTGGATTTCTCCAAGGATTAAATCTCATCTGATCTTTAGCTTAGTCACGAGAATACAATTTGTCTTTATTCACCAATTTAAGTAATAACTTGAAGTACAGGCTGGAAAAAGAGAGTGAACTCCTGATTTTGCAGTAGCTTCTTTGGCAAAAACAAACTGCAATGAAAGTTTCATATAGCTGCTTGCAAATGAGGAGTCATTTTGAACCATTCCTCCCTCTAAAAGTGTTTCAGTTCATCAATATTTCTGTCATGCCTCAACTGAACAGCCCTCTTCAGGTTATGTTGCAGCATATTAATGAATTAAGGTCAGGACTCTGACTTGGACATAAAAAAACAGGATTTTTTTCCCCCAACCATTCTATTGTTGCTTTACTTGTCAGTTTTAAATCATTGCTTTGTCTTCCTAAACTCTGTGGTGCTTTTAGGCAGAGACTATTGCAATGACATTCTCAGATTTTGAATTAATTGTTCCCTTTAGCGATTGTAAAGCATCCCGACTGCAACATATACTAAACTGCCCCAAACCATCATGCTTCCTCTACCGTGCTCCATAGGTTTTTTTCCTTCTCCAAATGCAAAAATACCAATGAATTCCACTTTTGTCAAATTAGTACACAAAACCTTGTCCCAGAGATGATGTTGTGTGGAACATCCAGGTGATTTGTTTATTTTTTGCTCAGGGGAGTGATAGCCTCCTTTGTGGTATCTGCCATTAACAACATTGTTACTAGGTGTCTTTTTTATAGTTGACACATAATCAAAGTTTTAATATAGTTTTAGAGATTTCTATTGTGCTCTTGATGTGATCTTTGTAGGACCATGGGCATCCTTCTCCTTAGCCACACTTTCCTGTTCCTCCTCATGGTTCCCAAGTCATTCCCAGCCCATATGAGGAATATAATTGCTCCGAGTTATGGGTCTAACCCTGGGTCTCTTCCCAATTCAGGCGTCTTTTTGAGGCACCCAGACCACTTCCAAAGGGACAAGCTCAAGAGGATCCTAAGCAGATACATGGACTACCTCAAATGGTTCCTTTTACCACGGGTTGAAAGAACTACAAATTACCGCCCTATAACCTGGTAATAAATGTATTATAGGATTACCCAGACTACCAGAACTTGGAATGTCCCATAGCAACTAAACACCAGCGACAAAGCAATTCGCTTCCTGTGTGGATGGAGCTTAGTTTCATCTCCTGTACTGGAATGCCTGAATCCGAGTAATGTTATTAGCACAGATATTGACTTATTTTTTTCAGCCTGCACTTTATCAATCAGCGAGATCAGCAAGACTTTAAAAGTAGAACTTTTTGTGTGTTATTAGTGAAATTGTGTTTGCCTGTAAATGTGTCTTAGATGAAGATTAGGCTCATTTTTATGATGAATTAATGCAGAAATCCTGATAATTCTAAAGGGTTCACAAACAGTTCTTCCGATTAATTGCTCCTTCCATAATTCCTCTTCTACACCACTGCAATCAGGAAATATAAAATATTTAGGTATTAATGTGTCTCCCAAGCTTGCAGAT
>VUQR01007136.1:5596-15979 GCA_015108515.1 Hemichromis elongatus | reverse complement strand
CACACAAGTAACTATGGCTACGTTCACACTGCAGGTCTTAATGCTCAATTCCGATTTTTTGATCAAATCCGATTTTTTCTGTGTGGTCGTTCACACTACAAATAAAATGTGACAGCAAGCGCGCTCTAGTTTGAACGTTCACGGCCCTCAAAGAGGCCCGCATGCGCAAAAGAAGACGTTACACACAACGCGCTCTGTTTACGGAAGTAAAAATGGCGAACACAGGCCGGTTACAATATGACTCTAAATGTTTAGCTTGAATAGAATTGTCTCCCCGTGTGCTAATCAAGTCCAAAACTTCAGTTTCTGTCCACTGACTCGCTCCGTCTCCAGTTTTCGCCGCCATGCTTTCTCGCTTGTCTTCTCCGGCGCTGATAATCGGCGTCTGTCTTGTGTCAGTGACGTAAAAGACGGATTTAATGTGACACGACCGTTCAAACAGCAGTCGCTTTCTAAAACATCGGATATGTATCGGATTCAGTACCACATACGAAAGTGACCCAGATTGGATTTGAAAATATCGGACTTGTGCTGTTCACACTGTCATACTATGATCGGATATGGGTCGCATAGGGGCAAAAAAAATCGGATTTGATGCGCATTCGCCTGCAGTGTGAACGTAGCCTTAAATAAGTGTGTAAAGGTGTAATTTTAATTGATTTTAACTCTACTTTGTTAAAGAAAGCACAGCTGCTTATTTATTTTTTAAATTTAAGCTGCAGTCTAACAGTGGGAGTTGAAGACGCTTCCTTTAATGTCGTTTGGTTGTTTGAAGCTTCGTATTCACCCTACAGATAGAGAGATCCTTCTTCTCACCAGACTCCAAACAGCCAGTTTGTTTAGCTTGGCGTTGAGACGGGAAATACTTTCCCTAGCAGCACCTATAAAGCTCACAACTAATCACGTTATAGTCCACGCAAGAACCAAAGTGTTGAAGTTTCAGGGTGTGGTTTTTATAGGTGAATACCAAACGAATTTCTGGCTGGGAACAGGAACTTCCTGGAGCCTCCACCGCTGACCTCATTTTTTTTTTTTTTTAAAGTTTGCTCCAGTGTTAGAGGTTTAGTTTAAATACTTGTAAGGTTTTAGAGATACTAAAACTAACAATGCAGAGTTTAATGGATACGGACGTGGCTTTTAAATGATTTAAATGGAGGTTTGGAGCCCCCAGGGGGATGCTGGGTGTACACTGCTAGTTGTATCAGTAGTTAAAAAAGTAGATGGAGTGTTGGTTTTGAAACATGGCTGGTCTATCTAATTGCAGATATCATGGGAAACATACTTTAATGCTAAAGTGTTATGTAATACATGAGAAACGTCTTAGATGGCTTTGACCTACAGGCTGATCCAAGTGTTATAAAATAGCTTGGTAGCATCTATGGGCTCCACATACCTCAGTCGGGGACACGAGTCTGAGACCTCTATGTCAAGCACAATTTATAGAGCCCAGGGAAAATCCTGAGCTTTCCATTGATGTCGCATGTGTGGCGGCTGGGCTAACAGAGCACATGAGCTTTCTTTTCAAAATGACAAAAACTGCTGCTTCCACATTTTGTGGCTGTGAAGGAGGTTACATCAATTCTGTTGTTTAAGCTTAAATTGTTTCTTCAATGTGAGAGTCTTATTTGGTGGGATTTCAGAAATGTAAAGTATTTTTACCCCATGCAAAACAAACCTTTTATTTAGCGTACTTTGTAGTGGACTGCAGGACCTCACATTTTCAACCAATGTCATCACTTCAGGACATGTGCTCACACACACACACACACACAAGCTAAGAGTTTTATTTTTTTCTTTTATCCTGTTGATTTATGTAACTAATAACATGTTTGCTAAAAATGCACTAAATGACCTCTTCGGTCTATATTTAATTTCAACTTTAATTTTCATGCTGAAATTGGGTTGAAATTGTTTTTTAGCCCATGAAAACAGGACAGCGCTGCCCACAAGCACCAAACAGGAAGTCCTTTGATTAAGAACTGAAATTCAGCCACTTGTAGTTTGTTGTAAGGCATTTTGAATAGTTAACATTTTACTGATGTCCTGAACAAGTTGCTGGGTTTGGATTCAGAAACAGATTTTTGGGGTTTTGCATGCATCTTTAATACAGTGCAGTGTTAACAGTGCTGGTTTAAACATCCTTTCTCAGCTCTGGAACTCAATCTTCTTTCTGGTGAAGCCTGGAAAAAGACAACAGGTTGGCAATGAAACTTTTTGGACGGGCTTGTTCTACATGAAGAATGGGGAGCCATTAAGAAAAGATGAAAAAAATACAGATAATGATTATGTTTAGAGCAGGGGTGTTAAACATAAGGCCTGCGGGCCTCTGTCCACCTCACGCTCTCATTCCTGCTCTTCCTTTTTTTTCTTATAGGTGTGTGATCAAGATGATGACGACGTGGAGATTGCTGTGGACAACGCAGGCTTCATGGATGAGTTCTTTACCGAGGTAAGTGTTGCTCTGGGTGTATGCATTGAGTTTGATTGTTTTGCTTCGCTTGCATTCACGAGAACCTGTGTGTTCTAAGATGGTGTGATTTGCATACGTTTGCCATTTGCATCGTGTCTCTGTGTTACAGATCGAGGCAATCAGAAACAATATTGATAAAATTGATGAGAACGTGACAGAAGTGAAAAAGCTTTACTCTGTCATCTTGTCTGCTCCCACATCAGATCAGAGTAAGAAGTCACCCCCAGCTCTGACATTTACTTCAGTTTTTTGTGTTACAAAATAACACAACATTGATCAGCAAATGCATCAGCACTGAGAATCTGCACTATACTGTATCCTGCACAGAAACACAGGAGGACTTGGAGGCGATCACCAATGACATAAAGAAGTTGGCCAACGGTGCAAGGAACAAACTCAAGAGTGAGTCCGGCTACCATTTCTACATACAGCCTGTCGTTATGAATAACTTGTATGTTTATTGGATTAGTAAACAAGTGAATAGTGGTGTTACATGTAATCAGTTTAGGGTGATTTAAGTGAAGTTACTGTGCCTTCTTCCCAGCCATTGAGAGGAATCTGGAGTCGGAAGAGCAGGAGAGGGTGTCAGCTGACACGCGGATACGTAAATCACAGGTAAATCATCTCCTTTAGACGATTCAAGTAACCTTTTGAAAGCACTTTGGTTTCAAACTTCCCCTACATGCTGGGCGTTGTTTGGGAGGTTAGTTATTTTCTGATGGTCCTTTTTGTTGTATTTTAGGTAAATAGTAGGCAAAAAGGGGGAAAAGAGATAATTAAAAGAGAAGAGGGTACATGTTGAAGGTTTTGCTTTATGACATTAATAAATGTTTGGCATTTCTAAGATATTCAGTTTCAATCACTCAACAACAGTTGCTTCAGGGCGCTTCATATAGTAAGGTAAAGTCCCTGCAATAATGCGGAGAAAACCCCAACAATCAGATGAAATCCTATGAGCAAGGCTCGGGGCGGGGCAGCCATCTGCCGCAACTGGTTGGGGGTGAGGGGAGGAAGACGAGACAAATACACGTGTCTTTGTCTTCAAGTGTCTGCATTCATCATTTAAAGGTGTTACTTATAAGCTCTTTCATTGTCATTCTGTTTACTCCCAGCATGCAGTGCTGTCTAGGAAGTTTGTGGAGGTGATGACAAAGTATAATGAAGCCCAGGTGGATTTTCGGGAGAGGAGTAAAGGACGTATTCAGAGACAACTCGAGATCAGTGAGTCACAACACCACCGCCACCGAAGACATCTGATGGTTCCATTGTTGTCTTTGTCATTAAAGCCGCTCCTTTTCCTTTTTCCCTTTCCTCTCCAGCTGGAAAAGCAACCACGGATGAAGAACTAGAGGAGATGTTGGAGGGTGGTAATGCCGCTGTGTTCACTGCAGGGGTAAGAGTGTGCACTTGTGCACGTGTATGCATTTTTCCTTAACGTGCCTTAATGTTAACTCCATCATGATGTGGTTGAACTGTGAAAGCCAAGTTGTCAGTTTCTCAGTAAAATTTAAAACAGCTTGTGTCAGCTAATTATTAGTGCTTAGGAGTCGACCTGACTCACATTCAGTCAGTCTGCTCATGACACTCTGAGATAAGGAGCATTGTATTGTGTTGCTTTGGCTACATGCAGCAGCTGGAAAAACTTGAGAATGTAGCCAAGATTCTCTGAACACACGCTGATAAAAAAAAAAAAAATACAACTAGGGAGGAATTTCTCGCACAAGGACACACACAGCTTGACTTCATATTTTCAGATACGTTGTCTCACATTCCTGTAACAAACAGGCCAGACTTTGACCCAACTTAACTGTTAAGAAGAAAAACATTCAAATTGCTGTGAAGGAAAGGACTGTTGTGTAGTGGTCTCCTTGAATTTTGAATTTTAGGTTTTTATGCTCTTTCAAAACAATGGTTTTCTAGCTTGGTGCTGTTTTAAGTGAATACACATTGATTTGAATCAATTGCAAATATTCATTTAGGCGCCCGTATTTTATCTGATCCTGTGCAGTAACAGTAAGCCTCTCCTTTCCACAGATTATAGACTCTGGCATCTCCAAACAAGCCCTGAATGAGATCGAAGCCAGACACAAAGACATCGTCCGTCTGGAGAGTAGTATTAAGGAGCTACATGATATGTTTGTCGACATCGCCATGCTGGTTGAGAGCCAGGTACGCTCCTCTACATCCACCTGCCTGTCATTTCATTCTAATTTATTTGCTTGTTCATTCCTTGAATTCGTCCTTAAATCCCCTCCATGACCTTGTGTTCAGCCCTGACTGTATCAAACTCTTTGCACCTCATTACTCTGTTTACTCTTTTCCAGCTGCATGTCTTGTCTTTACTCTTTGCTTTCTTCTGCCACTGTCACCTCCATCCATCACTCTTAACGGAGCCAGTACAAGTGCATTAGTGAATAAATCATCAAGCTCAAACTTCTCACTAGTTGGTACAGGGACATACCTGTTAGCCTCTTTACTAAATATATCCACATATTTCTTGTTGCTTGCACCATGCTGTCTGAGGAAAAGGCTTGAGTAAGGTAAGGGTTGTTGTTTTGCACATGTTTCATGTTGTGTTGTGAGATTGTTTTGGATATTTTTTTTTCTGCCACTTTTATTAAAGTTTTACGTTTGAAAGTTGAGTTGCAGGAGAGAACTAGAAGGGCATTTGGAGAGCTAATTCTCCACTAAGGCTAATGTCCTGGATCTCTCCTTCTACATCTCTATATGAGGCAATAAAAAAGTGATTCACGTTCAAATTAAATGACAGAATTCAAAACAAACCCTGGAGATCTTCACTGCAGGTGTTGACAATCTAACTGTTCAGTGAGGATGTAATACCCCTCTAACAGTACCTTACCCAATGTTGCATGTTTTTCAGGGTGACTTGGTAGAAAACATAGAGCAGAATTTATCCAAGTCGGTGGACCACATAGAAGCGGCAAAGGAACAGACCAAAAAAGCTGTAAGGTATCAGACCAAAGCACGCAAGGTAATGTTTTTTTTCTTTTCAGCCGTAGCACCAAGCCGCTTTTGTCTTTTTCTTTTTTTTCCCACTGCTTATCTTCTGTACACTGTTGCGCTCCACACTGTTCGGCACACTTAAACCACAGTGTGCCTACATTTCCTCCCTTCACCATGTCTCTCTCACCCTCCCTCACCTAGTACTTGCAAACGTTGCCATTCGCACCAACTGTTGCATTGCTGGTGCTTCTCTTTTTATCTCTCTGTCTGTCCCCTCTGTTTAATTTCACTGCTGCTTTTCTTCACCTCTGATGCCGTTTACATCAGGGTGGAATGATTGACAGGATCGAGAGCAACATGGACCAGTCGGTGGGCTTTGTGGAGCGCGCTGTAGCAGACACTAAAAAAGCTGCAAAGTATCAGCAAGAGGCTCGCCGTGTGAGTGATTATCATCAAAAACAATGGTCAGGTTTCCCAAAAGCACTGGACTTATTTATTTAAACACTTTGCATTTAAAGATCTAGTTAAAGTTCTGAACAAGCAGGGCAAAGATTTAAAAATAAAATTAAACAGAATAACTTTGACACCACGGGACAAAAAAAAAACCTGCGTTCTCCAGCCTGACAGTGAATTCTAATATGTTTAAGACATGGAAATGTAGTCTGCTTTCTTCTGTCTCATGTTGAGCAGAAGCTAATGAAACTGCACCGTCATGCAGGCTGTACAGGGTAGTAAACGCTGTCCTTCAGTCTAAAATAAATAAATAAATATTGGTGTGAAAGAATTCCCTTCACTTTTGAAGTCTAAGTCAGCATCAGTGAAAACGGCTAACTCTGTTAACAAAATAATTGATTTTTGTCATTGTTCTCTTAAAGGCTAAGGTATATAGGAGACTTGATTTCAAACATAGAAGCTTGACCATTAACTAGTGTTGAGATGATACATCTCTGGTAACTACCATTGGATATCTGCCATCAGTGTGTGTGGGATGGTTAAAAACAAACAACCTCTCGTGGGGTGTCATTTCCTGTCCTCAGAAGGATCCTGTCGCAGAGAGGCCTGCACACAGTCCTCAACCCGAACAATCGTCAAGCAGGAGTCCTAAAGTGAACTCCTGCTCATGGTTGTTTTTATTTTCAGGTTGGGAATAATTGGTAAATGGACTGATTCTTATATAGCGCTTTTCTCCTCTCCACGCAAAGCGCTCTATACAACATGCCTCATTCACCCAGTCACACAAGCACTTTATCTAAACTTAGTGCTGTCTAAACATTCACACACATTCATACGGAGAGGCATGCACACTGGAGGAGCCTGGGATCGAACCACCAACCTTCCGGTTAGTAGCTGACCTGCTCTACCACCTGAGCTACAGCCACCCATAGCCAATTGGAATTCCTCTTCTACAAGAGGATGCTTTTGGGAAACCTGTTTGAAGACCGTTCCCACTTCCTATGGTGACTAGTGCTCTCCGACCCCGTCTCCCTGCTCTGTCACCACCCTGTGGCCTGTGGAACCCTGTGCTTTAAACACCACTGTGACCTGACAAGCAACACGTAGCAGAATAAACAGCATCCTCCCTCCCACCCACACACACACAGCTTCTTTTCTTTCTGTACTTTCTCTTCCTTACTCTTCCATCCTTACTGCTATGTTGATGTGCAGTTTACACATGAAGCCTGTAACACAACCGCTGTGTGGTCTGTTTGGAGATGTTGCACGCTTGCTTCTGGCTGATTGTGTCTGCAAAGACGAACTGTTGTGTTTTCAGGAGAACAGAAGGTCAACCCTGAACTTGTTTATCAGTTTTGAGCAATCCTATAATGTGCTGAGTTGTTATGGTAAATAAGCCATAAGAGTAATTGATATTGCCTGATACATCTGCTGTAGTCATATAGTAAAGACCTGATGTCCTCTTGTTTTTCCGCTGACATTGGATCTGATAATTTGTGTCTTAATTGTCCCCAACAGAAACTGGTGATAATAGTTGTGATTGTGGTGATCTTGGTGATCATAGTGGCTCTGGCAATTGGGTTGTCAGTGGGATTAAAGAAATGATGATGATGAGATATTTGAGTAAGACAAGCGCTAACGGTGAGTAATTGAGCAAATACCTGCTGTATAATGGGTGTGTGTCTGTTAGGCATGCTTTGGGAAGGAGTTTGCACTTCCTTTGGGACTCAGTGTGTGTTTTCTTACAATCCAGAGGGCTTACTCAAGGTGTGTGTGTTTGTGTTTGTTTGAAGTGCTTTGGGTGTGTTGTTGTTCTCCTGTTCTGGGCCTCTTGCATCTGGTTACTGTAGTGGTGAATTAGTCCCAGCTGGTGTTGAGTTTGTGGGAGCTTTTTAGTCGCAGGTATCACATCATCAACGCTGTTTCTGTGTATGTTTTTCCCTCTCTGTAGAAGATCATCATTATTTCTGTGATCTGTGCCGTGGTTCTTCTCATTATCATCATCATCATCCTCACCCAGACACTATAGGACTGATCGCTGCCACCATCTCATCCTCTCCATGTTTCATCAGCCTGCCTGCAGAAGGAAAAACCGATCCCGATCACTCCATATGGGTATAAGAATATTTAACCTGCAGATGTTTTTCAATCGAACAAGACTCACTGAGGTCTCCCTCAGTTTTGGACAATTGAGGATGCTCTGCTGCAAATGAGGAAACGAGACCAAAGCTGACATATGAGGTACATTGTCTATTGTACCTCTGTGAAGGCGAAAAGGGAATTGGGAAACAAAACATCACTTCAGTGTCACTAAACATTTCACTGTTCAACCTTTGCTGCCAAAGGATCAGCTGGGAAGTGTTTGCCATCTGAAAGCTTTGAGAAGGACGTAAAATCTCTAATTTTATGAGCCTTTATATGATTTTATCATTGAAAATCTCCCCAGTGACTGTTCCACCGCTGTGGGATTTCTTTTTGCTGTTGTTGCAGTTGTTGTTAGGTATTGGGGCGTTCCAGCACTTTAGCTCAGATATCTGTAATTATCATCGGTCAAATGTGAAGGATTGCACTTATGGGAACACATTTCATGAACTTACAGGCGCATGTGATGAACACTGATTACTTGTAGCAGCTGAAATTGAAACCTTTTCACAACCCAAACCAAAGTTTTTACATGTATAGACACAGTTACTCCTCCTGTTAGAGTGCTGTAGAAATATTTCAATGCCAAATTATTTTTAGAGAGTCTGGTAGTAACACTAGTGGTTTCTTTCCCATAAGTGCCAGAATAGTCGTTTTCTATTTATTCTACTGGTCTAAGATGTGTTGCTTATGACTTCACATACAAATGGGGACTCTGTAAAGTATCTTTGGCTAATCTTGTCTTACTACTGGGAAACGCCTTAACAGGCATATTTTAGGTTTTACTACTGAGTTGCCAGTTTTAGACACAGCCCTGCAGTACATCTGATGTTTGCGAAGGTGATAATGTTCAGTTTTTGTTTACACAGCCTTAGAGATGTAATGGTTTGAGGTTTTTAACATCGCGGAGGCTGAATGTGTGCTGCTCTTTACTTCATAGGTGTGTCTAATATTTAGACTGCCCTCATTAGTGAATGTGGGGGTTGGGGACAATATTGCAAACACCTCTTACTGTAACCAGTTCATCCGCACCACAAAGTACGTCCTCCAAAAAGCCCATCGAGTCTTAATGAACAATTTAAACTAAAATGAACATTATACCTCCTTTTTTTTTTTTAATTTAAAGTAGTCATTTTAATGTATATAGAAAACTTGTATTTTCAAAAAAAAAAAAGCATGATGCACAAAACGACAGGATTTTTGTAGGGCTGTGCATTAGCAAATTTCACATTAGCTTTAGCAACATGTACCTCCCTGTTGAGTTCAGTAATGGTTGTCCACCATCATTTCATTCATTTCATTTCATGTCGAGATAAAGGCAATCTTTGGAATTGATAGTTTACCAAACCAAAGTTCACAGGTTGTCATCCAGTGGCTTTAACAGGGTAATTAAAGCATGCGATTCCAGCTGTACATAAAAGGAAGATCAACCAGTCATCATGAGAAGCACCGACATAAGGGAGTAGGCCGATTTCAGTTAACAATGTTGACAATTTAAGGATGAATTAAATTTAAATGTTTAAATTCATATGAATTTAAACTGTGGTTTTTTTCATGATACACTTGAAAAAAAGCATCCCGCAGCATTGTCATCATTTAGCGGCACAGTCTATTTTATTTGAGCCGTCGGGACAGACTGGAACGTGAGAGAAGATTGAAGCTTTTGTACCTCTTTAAATGTCAATGATTTTATTAGAAATTAAAGATTTTATGTGTTAAATTACCCGGTGTTTATGTGTCGTGTGTGACTTGCAGAAATGGAACTATGTAACTGAATATGACACTTTCTGATGACTGCTCGTTGCAGAGTGGTGTGTGTGTGTGTGTGTGTGTGTGTTTTATTGGATTGTAGTAGCTGCTGTCAGCATGTTAACCACAGTGTTGCAAAGTACAGCTTTTAAAGACTGGTGCACACGTGTCAGAAAGAGGGTAAGTCGTTACACCTTTCCTCTCTCTTTACACACACAGTTGCACACAAACCTCTATAACCCTTTGTTCTCCTTTTGCTCAATTGTTTCCTCAAACCAGTGTCGATCAATGTTAATAATTGTGTCGGCTCGCAAATTAAACCCGATTCTTCTTTGTTTTCTTACTGTGTGTTTCTGATTGCAACTTCAGAAAAAGATGATGATTACATTGTGCTGTGCCATCATTGGGATCGTTGGGTTCTCCTATCTCTACAGCTTCTTCTCATAAAAATGTTTAGCACAGGTAAAACCAAAAAAAATGCCTCCATCAGCCTTTCAGTTCTACTGTTTCTGCTGACTCGCCGAATGCTTAAAGACTGCATTTCTTCTGTCTCTGGTGTTTTTATAGGCACGAAGGATTTCTCCAAAATTAGGAATATTGAATAT
>VUQR01007135.1:1090-14958 GCA_015108515.1 Hemichromis elongatus | reverse complement strand
AGACACATTAAAGGGGCTTTTCAATCTATTATCTATCTATCTATCTATCTATCTATCTATCTATCTATCTATCTATCTATCTATCTATCTATCTATCTATTCTAACAACATTAAATACTAAAACAAACTGAAAAACCTCAAAAAGAGCCATGATTATTTGAGATGAGAAGAGATATACTTTATTAATCCCGAAGGAAATTATGGATCTATGCTCTATCTTTTCTATAGTATTGGTCAAAATACATCAGTACACTGTATTATTATTATTATTATTATTATTATTATTATTATTATTATTATTATTATTATTAGAGTTCTGTTTCCTACACCTTTTTTCATTTTGCTACATCTATATGTCTAGCAACAAATAATAACTTATCATCATTTAATCTTTAAATCGCGGTAGGGCCATAAGGGCAGCTTTTAGCAAACCAGAAAACTCATGTTCATCATAACAAATGTGATCAAGACTGAAGTTTGGCGCTTAGTTGTGACGGGTTTCTAGAGTTAGATTTTCCTTTATCGTTTTCTTTATCTGTTGTACTCTTCGTTGACTTATCAGTTCAATGATTTATCCGCTCAATTAAAAAAGTCCTTAAGCTTCATTGAAATGCACTTGAGTTTCAACACCAAACACTAAGCTGATATGAAACGATTTATCATGTACAGTTTAGAGTGATGAAGATGAAGTCACTGTTGTAGCAATACGAGAAAGTCCAGACTAACTGTGATTAAACGACACTAGAAAACAATTATGCAAGCATTCAAAGAGATATGAAATCAGGTAATGCAATCATGTTGATATAATTTTATTTGCGCTATTGTATCAAATCAGTTATCTATCTATGAAAATAGAATAACTAAACACAATGTGGGACTATACGGTACCATTTTATTCTGTCAATACAGACGCATAATCCTCATCACCACTGAGTGTATGTCGAGTTGTACCTGTCTCATATACTTCAACCTATGTACAGGAAATAACAATTCACCATTCACGCGACACTGAAATATATCATAATATTATTATTTCTATTATTAAAATAAAACATCGATTACAGTACTGAAACACTGCGTAAGTGTTTCCAGGTTTATGGGTAAAATTATCTGCAACCTACCAATAAGTGCTTCTCACATTTTAAAAACATCTATTTACTTTTCTCAAGCAGACGGAAGAAACGTCTTACCCGAACACGAATGAAGAGGCTTTGGTCGAACAATGAGTGAAGGACACACCGAGTAGAGAGACAGTTTCTCAAAATAATCACATGTCTCCTTCGAGAGGATCTCGTCAATCATGAAAGTCTTGTAGCGTCGCCTCGCAGCTTTCAGCTGCCCAGGGGAGGAGAGCCTCAATTCGGCTTGACAGTGCATGATCTGTCCCTGTGCGTCGTGCGCAATCGTCGCTGCACAAATTCTTCAGTAATTTCTAAGCATATGCACCTTCAACTGTCTTTAAAGCCAACTGTTGGAGTTCATGCGTTAAAACAACTCATTGCTTATCTTTAAAAATGAAGTTTAGCTTTCCCTGAAGTGTCCCGGTGAGGATCGCTAGCGTTAAACTTGAGCTGCGCAGAGCGGTACAGCGGTAATGAACTCACTACAATCTGTGCTCACACCCACTGCTATATAAACCATCCCTTAACACAACTCTGCTGCTCCATCTACTCTCTCTCTCTCTCTCTCTCTCTCTCTCTCACACACACACACACACACGCACGCACACACACGTACTGTACATACAACACCTCATGCCCGCATAAAAACTTGTCTCTCTCAGCTTTATTTTGCGCACTAGCCCACAACCTAGAGCGCCAGAGTAAAACCACAGTTTCCAGAAGAGAAACTAATATATATCATTATCATTATTAAATCAATAATAATATTCCCATCAAACTTATACATCTAATATTATTATAAGTGTGTCAGGTCAAGAAATAGACCTCGGTGGTCAGGTTAAGATTATTTATTAACAAAAAAATGGTGTCGCTTCATGATTTATATGAGATCATTTGTAATTGTCTTCATCTGTAGACTAGTGTGTAAGGATTTTATTTAAAATCTGTCCATCTGTCCGAGAAACAGCATGCGGTGTAATCTATTCGATAGTTTGTTTTTCACTCTATCATGGGCTATAACCTAGGAATACCATAAGCTCAGTATGTGGAAATGTCGGGATAACTCTTTCTTTCTTTCTTTCTGAATTTTCCGGAAGAACCCGAGGGTTAATAAAGTTTCACCTAATCTATTCTAATCTAATCTAATCTTCTTTCTTTCTTTCGTTCTTTCTTTGTTTCTACATTATACGTTTTTAATAATATATAACTATAGGTATATGGTTTGCAATTTCTTTAAAACTAATTAATTATTTATATATAATTATTTATATAGCAAAATCATTTTCATTTTAACAAAACAACAGCAACAACCATAATAATAATAATAATAATAATAATAATAATAATAATAATAATAATAATAATAATAGCGCAAAAAAAGACGTTTCACATTAAAACTTTAAACACAAGAATTTATGCTATAACGGACCCCAAACGTTTTGCGGTTAAAGGCCGTGTCAGTTAACTAATTGTCGTTCTTCACATCGCAAACAAGCTGCGGCAGGTGTAATTGATCACAAATCAGTATACACAGAAAGTCTTATTAGAGTCATTTTCCGATAAAATCGGCTTCCACAGAATAAAAGCACCTGTAGGTTTATTCCCCATCCTTGTTCCTGCTTGGCACAGAATTCGTTTGGTTCAACGGTGAAATCTATTTTAAGAGATGTATCTGTCAGTAAGCTCGAATAAAGGTAGGATGAGTGTCAGCCACGAGCTGACAGCTCTGGCATTAATGGGTGAAGGGCTACAGGCACGTCCAACTCGCACAAACTAATCTCTGCATATTTTCTCAGTGTGTTTTATTTCCCTGTAATCTGCATTTAAGAATTGTTATAACACAGAAAAGACAAAATCTAATTTTTGGCTACTCTTTTTTGTTTTTATGTCCACTAACGAATATCTGTTTAAATAAATACGTTTAAGAGTGCTTGCTGCATAATTTAATTTTGTTTTCTTTGGTTTTATTTTATCTTTTGCATACGCATGATTGCATTAAAAGGAACAACGGTCTTCTGGCGAGAAAGATAAAGTTTCAAACAGTCCGATTAACTCTAAAAAAGTGGGTGTCCGGGGGAAACAATTATCATCACAAGTGGAAATAGACCTAACTCGGTGGCGACTCGTACCTCCAGAGCTGCGTGTGGAGGGGGGACGCTCTGCACGGAAAGCTCAGCCTTCTTTTTCAGAGGATTGATGGCTTGATCAAAGAGGGGAAACAACTGCTGAGCTATCCGTGGAGCACGTTTTACTTTTTCATCGTTGATACATGAAAGAAAGAAGAAAACTCTTCACTTTTGACATAATTTCTGACTATTTAAATATATTTAACTGTACTTCCGATTGCAAATCACAACAATAATATTAAGGTCAAATGAGATTCAATACAATGAAGGGAGTGGAAGGAGATTAGGCCCCGGCGAACCCAGCAACCTGAGGTGGTGCCAAGCTCCGGCAGTCACGGCTGTAGGCATCTTGTCAGATAGGGTTTATATGCGGGGCACGGCTACAGGGGAGGCAGGGTCCCTTGGTGTTTGGAAGCGGATCATTTCAGGAGGCACGCTTCTATATAAGTCCACACAGCAGCGGCTACCGAGCGGCCTCTCTAATCCGCCCGCTCCAGGGCTGGAGACGCCAGGCAGATCAACCAATTAGAAGAGTTATGCCGCAGCCCGAAGCGTAATACAGGCCTTCCTAGTACTGAGACCGAACAGAGGATACTCTCTATTAGAGCGATTTGGGAGCATCAGGATGCAATCAGGCGATAGCTAGATTACAAGCAAGTCAGGGCTTAGTTCAGAGGGTGCAAATACAGCACTACTTTTGGACTCTGAGAGATTTACTGAGGGATCTAGTTGTCGATATTGCGCGGGAGCCGCTGTTAGTGGCATAAGCGCTTTCGGAAGGGTAATTATGACCTCTATACAGACATTAAAGGATTTGACTACCACTGCACGAGAAACAGACCGGGACACGATGCTTGATCGCACCGTCAGATGGTTGGGATTAAAGTCGTGCTAATTTTAAGTTGGAACAATAAACTACCTTTAGTTTCTGTAAAGTCCCCCAAACCCATGCCACTCGCTAAGGGTGAACAAGACCCAGCTATGTGGGACTCTAGTGAATAAGCAGTAAACCTAAACATAACGGAATGTTTTCAAGAGTAGAGAATGAGTGTCAAACCTATGTATAGACTTGAAAGTATCATGAACTGAAAGGTCAAATAGGAACTGATCATGTGGCTCAGTTATATTTACCACCTTAATTGATTCAATAAAAGGATGTGTGTGGCGCCACCTGTAGATTACTTCATAACCCACTGCACAAGCATATTAGTTACACTGGGTCCATTTATAGGTGCAGAAAAGGCCTTGTGTGCATGCATTACAGCATGTAGCATCAACATACACAATAGCCTACTTAGTTAACTTAGCCATACACACAAAGAGCTGTAAATAGGTTCACGATGTAGAGCCAAGACCCTTGGCGTTGTAGCCGGATGAAAGACAAGGCAGCAATAAAATAAAAAGAGCTTTATAATAATGAAAATGTTCATTTTAAAACAGTCTTACAGATAAGAAAAAAAAAATCTGGAAAAGAGCAAGGTTAGACGATGTTACAATCAGAAAAAGTCAGTGCCCTGTTGTACTAAGTGGTGCTGGTGGAATCTTAAAGTTATTGTTCTTTTTTTGCCTGAAGTACCTGAAGATTTTTTTCAAACTATGGCAGCACCATTTAATTATTATTTGCATAACATAAAAATTGCCCAATATCTTTTTAAAATACTTTCCCCCCTTGTATTCTAAAAATCACTACTAATTATAGCTTTTGTCCTTGCTCTCATGACAAATGACATCCTACAAAATATCTGCAACGTCTGTGATGAAAAGCTCACATGAAAGAAGAGTACAAATTTAAAAATGCCTTAAAAGTAAAACAATAATAATTAAAAAAAATGTCTCTAAGGCATGAGTTATTAAATCTTAAAACTGAGAGCATCATTACAAACAACCTGAGTATAAACAATGTTTTTCAACATAATTGTCCGCAAATCTGAGGAACTTAAGTCTGTACAGAATTCTTTTTTTTTTTTGTTACATCTCAGTATCGTTGCCATCTACTCTCTTGGTAGCCACGGTTGCTACCCCTGTCGTCATACTGTCTATTGCCGCCTCGGTTGTCATAGTGACGGTTGCCACTCCTGTTGCTCTGGTGTTGATGATGGTGATGGTGGTGGTGGCTCTCTCGGCCGTGTTGCTGCTGACGGCCAGAGCCCGACTCGTCCACATACCGCTGGCTTCTGCCAGTGCTGTTATTCTGGGACGCGTGATGCCGATAGGGGGTATTGTCATGATGCCTTGAGTCGCCACTGACAGACTTTCCACCTCCAAACGTCTGCCGCTGTGGAGGTTTGAAGGCGCCATTTAACTGGTCCAGTTGCTTCATGTGATTCTGCCACATCATGTTGTTCATCTACAGATGGAGGGCAAATAAAAGGTCCTGTTTTACACCCTGCTTACATATTCACTGATCTGTTACACAATAACAGAGGCATGTTGAACATGAAAGAAGACAACTGCAATCCTTGAGTAAGGCATATAAATTCTGTCTGCTATGGCAGTGCACCAGTGTAATAATACAGATTTATTTTTTTTTTTTTTAAAGAAGCTTACCATGACATGCTTCTGCAGATTATCGGGAGGAGAAAAGGATCTCTGCATTTGGGGCGGAGGAGTATACGGTGGAGTACTGAAATGGACTGGGGTTCTGTAAGAGTGTGGAAATAGTTTTCAAATATTTTCTGTCAAAAAACATTAAGAGCAATTTATAGGCGTCTTCAACTGATCAACATTTAAAGATTTATTAGAACTTTTTCTATTTTGCTTTTCTACTTTGAGCACTTAAAGCCCTTTATACCACAAGTCTCATTCACCCATTCACATAAAAGTGCTTTGTTCCTAACTAAGCATAACATTTGCACACACACTCTGGATGCACTGGGGGGAAGTTCAGTTTTTTGCCCAAGGACACTTCAGCATGCAGACTTGAGTAACTGGTGATCGACCCGCTCTATCTCCTAAGCCACAGCTGCCCAAACAATTTAACTATTGTAGTGAAAGAGATCAGTGACTTCATAAACTTAGAACTGCCAAAGGGTCTAAGAAAGCTACTTGTTACTGCAAGGCAAGGCTATAGGACAGCACCTATGACTATATCATTTATTTTTAACAAATGTTATTATTATAATTTAATATAACTAGTTTTGCAGGATGAGCCAAAAATTCTACTGCAAGTACTTCACTGACACACTAACATAAAAATGAATCTAACACTTACAACAAAATAACAAAAATCGATTACAAAACATTTCGGAAATGATCGTGGAAGACAACTGGCTCGACAGTGTGTTGTAAAACTCCTGCGCCTGTACAGTGTCGTAAAAAAAGGTTGGCTTATCCCAGGACTGACATTACAAATATGACACCCAATTTACTTGTTTTTTTAGAAAAAGACTGCAGAAAGAAAATTTCACTAGTTGCCTAATTTTAAATTAACAAATCATTTAAACTTGACCACAATCTGATGGATAAGGTTAAAACTGGTTTTAAAAGAAATGCAAAAGTATGCGACAGTCATAATGATTACATCACATTTCAAATGCTCCTGAAGTCTGTGACACTTTGCACCAAATAACATTACACACCCACAATGTTGGATTCATTTGCCAAGTGTGTGTATTGTTGGCAGTGCCAGCAACAGCCCATCCCACTGCACGCTAGCATTGACACACCTGTGCAGAACATCATTAAACATCACTCCAGTTTAGTGGCCATGCCCGTTTACTCAGATGCTGCCTGCATACAAACATTTTCACTCATTTTCTACAAAGTGATCCAGGCGTACACCAGTTTGCGCAGCTGTCATCTGTGTACTTGCTTATTTACAACATCTCACATAAAGAGATGGAGAGAGAGAGGCTGATATCTAATGGAAATCAAAAGCTAATGACACAGTACTTTGATGAAATAAGAACACATTTGTTTAACCTTAGTAGTATTTCTGGCAATATTTGAATGTCTACTAAAATAGTCACGTGCACTCCTATTTTCATCTTCTGCAATTGCAACAAAAATTATAAAGTCATGTGACTGGCTAGGACAATTCTCAGAAAATTAGGGTCATTTTCTCATTTCCATTGTCTACTCACAAATGTGTTTTGCTGAGGTGATGTAACAAAACAAGGTAGCAATGACCTGTTTATGACTTCCATGTGTTTACACCTTCACTCTGCACTTTGACAGACCTGTGCTGATGACTAGATTCATGTCACATGGACCATGTGGCATACATCTTGAGTTTCTCTAATTAAGCCTAGAAAAATGACTATTATCTATAGGAAATATTCACCGCTACTACTATGGAAGCAAGGATATGTTTGTGACAGATTAGTAATTATCTAGTGACTGTCATATCTAAAAGAACCAGGGATCACAAACATGAACCTAACTTCATTTTCACTTTACTACTGTAACTGAAAGATTACTGCTGTCACCAAACTAGCGTGCTTTAACTTGCTAATCAGCATATTGCTACCAAGAAAGAGACATTTTAATAACTATTACTCATTCCATTTTACAGGCATACAAAAAGCAAAAGGGTCGTAAATCTTCTATACACACGTACGACTGAATAATGTTTTGAAATTCTTTGGTCTAACAGCCAGTCTGTTTTGAACAGACTACACATTTTTTATTCATTAACTTTATAATTCAAAGCAAAAAAAAAATCTATTTAGAGGTGTCAAAACTGGTTGTTTCAGGCTACAGTAACTGAGGGGCCATAGTCACGGTGCTTTGAAGAAGTGGCTACAGCAGTTCAACATGAATGTTTTCTGACTCTATTCGCTTCATTAAACCTGACTTAATTCTGCTACATCACAACTGTAGTAAATTGTCCCTCCAAAGCACTGATTTAGGGTTTTTGGTGCCAAGTTACCATAGTGTCGATGGACTTTATCTCTTTTTTATTAATATTTTTATACTTGAGAGTAAAACTTGTCAGCCGTCCCTCTTATTGACAGCATGTGAGCATCTTAATTGGTACAATCAGATTATACCTTTTGGTGCTGTGAGACTACCTTTTGGACACTCATACCTCTGGCCATGGGGATTTGGGGTACTTGCAGGACTTGTATTCTGTGAGTTCCCTGGACTGCTTCCATGACTGCTGCCTATGAATAAGCAAAACAAAATTTATATTAAAAAGAAGAAAGCAATACAACTTCTTGATCCATACTTAATAAAATGACAAACACACTCTCTCTTCATTAAGAAAAAGAAATATCATTGCCGTAATGTTACTATAAGAGTAATATAGCAAATGTACGGATGCCAGTAGGTTACTGTTGTTATGATTTGGTGCTATATAAATAAAATTAAACTGAAAATGAAGTGAATTAAACTCTGCTCCTCCTACAAGCGTTAATTAATCTAGATGAAATTTGTAAGATAAACTACTCATCTATATAGCTGTTGGAGTTATAAATCAAATCTTTACAAATGACACAGATTACATATAATAGCTGACTCAAAATGAATGGCTAAATTAAGGCTATGTTACGTCCATATTTTTGTTTGTAAATCAATTTTTAGTGCTGTGGTATTTTTGGCATCACTGGAACGTTTTATTATGCATATATGTAAATAACTATTGATCAAAATGTTACACCTATAGTGTCTGCAATTGACTACTTGGTCTAATACAATGAATGTGTGGCTCACAAAGAAGGAGAGCAATAAATATGGTTCTGTTTTAAAGTTGATACCACTTCATGCAATTATATAAAAGAATAATTGTATCATTTTAAACAACCCTAAACATTGACAAGCATGAAAAACTAACTGTACTATATACACAATACTTTGTAGCGTTTAATGATATAGCATATTGTATTACTAGAGTTATAATTAAATTATTTGAAAACATCAAAATCTACAAAATACTAAATAGTATAGTAACTATAGTAACTAAAGATATGAAATAAATCTTTGTGGTGTAAATGTCACTAACATTCTCTTTTTTGTCATCGCCCCTTTAACGAGTGCTTGTTATTGCAGCTTGCTTCAGATTGTTTGCTTGATGTGAAATTCCAGTTATATTTGCTGGAACAGGCCCAAAAGGGCTACTGGCTTGACAGCTAACATGTTTTTTACTGGTCCTTGGCCACCGGGCATTTGGTTATGTCACAAAGGTTTTGGAATATTGGGGGTTTTTTTCCCTTCACTAACACTGCCAATAAAGATCTGATGTGCCAGGAGGAACTAAATTTTTTTCCATGTGAAGGAACATGTTAAAGGAAACAGGGATTTTTTTTTTGTTTGTTTGTTTTTGCTCTGGGCCTTAGAGGCAGTTATGCATCTAAATAATGTTGGTTCTTGATGCTTACTTTTGCAAACATCTGCATAAAAATCAAAGTAAACACCACTTGAAACTGTGGTGCTCTACATGCCAAATACTACATGTGAAACGCAAAGAAGCAAACTCCCCCCACCAGAAAATACTAAACTATTTACCCCACCTCGCAAAAGCATGAGCAGTTATAGACAGGAACTAACTCTACCTTTACTCAGTTTTTAACTTAAAATAAATAATTAAAAAAAAAAGTAAAATAGTTTAGTTGTAGTTTATGTAGCTTGTGTATTTGTATTCCTTCAATTAATTGTAATGAAACAATCACAAGTGATTTTATATATATATATATATATATATAGGGATTCTTTGGTTTGTAACTTGCTTCAGGTATATATATATATATATGTATATATACACACTAAAAAAAACTTTCTGCAGGAAAACTTTGCAAACTAGACAGGCTGCATTTCAGAGGGAGAGTGAGATAGAATTATACAAGTCAGACAATGCAGTGAAAAAGAAGTGATACAACTTTTAACTATACTGCCTCGTCCTAGTAGCTTGTCTGAAAATACACATCTTTATATGTTAAAAAATCAATACACATTCCATCCTAAGGCTGCAACCCTCTGGTATTGTGTAGATTTGAGTAATTTAAATCAACTACTAAGTAGTTCAAGGTTTGGCCTCAGTTCTATTCTTTCTAACCTGCTATGTATATTGACAACTTTGCACAAAAACGAAACCAAAGAATCCCCATCGGATGTAGGGTGTGGTGGTTACTGTACGTGGGCCACTACTTTTCTATAACACTAACAATAATTATTTAAGTACGGATGCCTACTTCTTTACGTGATCCAAGAAGTTAGTAGTTGATGGAAAACGTGATCGTCGCAACTTTGTCTGTGATAGCTTTTTAGTTAATATTTTTTAGATAGTCAAACATTAATTGAAACGTTCAGTGTTGTAACCACATAAACATGCACAAAATACGCAAAATATTTCGTTCATAATTTAAATAAAAAAAAGTTAGCTCACCTGATCTGAACTGCACATGGATATTTCTCCCATACAGCAGTGTTCCGTTCAGTAGTTGCACGGCGTAGGGCACGGACACGTCATGTTTGTATACGGCAAAACCAAAAGTCTTCTGTCTCCCATCCGAGTCCTTTGGAATTTTAGTTTTGACGAGAGGTCCTGCCTGCAGAAAGCGTCAATGAATTTCGTAAACAAAAGCCTGTGACCAACAGCTAAAACTAACGACAGCTAACTAGTTATCTACCGTGACTGGTGGTGAAAAACCGCTACACACACCGCATGTGTAAAACACCATAAGATATGTAAACGAGATACATTTGTCACCGGACAACACAGCTTACAGCCCCCCGTGTTAGAACATTCCGGTCACTTTTTTGGAGGTGGTTTCTGTGCCACTAGCTAGCTGTTATGCTAACAACAGTTTCTAGTTTTGTGCATCATTAGTGAAAGCAGCACCTGTAAAAACAACTCGAACAAAAGCTCCTCCGTCACTTTAGTATCTAGGTTTCTTATGAACACGGTGCGGTCCGTTTCCTCCTCTATACCCATTGTATTTTAAATCCAAAACCCCTGTTAGCAACACAAACGCTAAAGTCCAGCCAAATAGCACTGCGACACACAAGCGGAAGGCCTACCATGCCGTAAAGTAAAAGCCGTTATCCTTTCAAAGGCTGTTTCACGACATCTGAGTACTTTAATCGCGGGGCTTCAAAACATGTATTTAAAAAAACATGCTATATTCTCAATTAATATTACTCTCAATTGATTTAGAATTACTGCTCACATAGTGGTTACTTAATAGCTATACTTGACTATGCAACATTTTTAGTAGCTGACTATTATATAGTTTCTATGAGACAGAATCAGTCAATTTTAAACCAATTATTATTTATAATTGGTTTAAAATGTTAATTAATTAATAGTATCTTATTGTTATTTACTTTAAATCTTGAGATTAAAAAAATCTAAGCTGTTTACATTTTAATCTACAGTTACAGGACCTCCTAATATTTATTTTTTAATTTATTTTTTTTATTAAGAAACAGACATGGTGCTGTACTGTTCAGTCCTTTTTTCTGAGCCGACTTTGGGACTTATCACAGTAGGAGAAACACAGCTATTACTGACAGTGTTGACAGTGTTAATAGAGAACCAGCATGCAAAATGACCTTGAAAGTGTGACAATAAAATTAGTTGTTTAATTAGCTAAATATTTAATTTAGTGCTATTAATAGTCCTTTGTCACAGTAGGAACAACACTGACGTTCATGATTGAGTTATTCACATACTGTGACATATTTAATTTTCTTCAGTGAAACAGAAAGAATACTGAATACTAAGAATACAGCTGGCCTGGCAGATTGAAATGATGTGCCCCCCAAAATTGTCTATCATGTTTACAGACATCATTTTTGTCTATTCTGTTTACCAAATGGTTTTAAGTCTAATTTTTTTTTATTTATTTTAGATTATTGTAGATTGTAGATTGTAGATACTGTAGATTATTGGTACATGCTCCTGAAATAATTGCATCTGATGGTGGCGATGTTGTTATATTGGAGGTCAGGCAAGCAGCGTGACAGGCTTTACTCTCATCTTAATCAGATAATTTAACAGTCAGTGTCAGTCCTCCATATTAATTAGACCAGTTCAAAATATAATGACTTTCTCCTTCATGCCCAGGGAAGCTTTTCACAATTTCTGGTATGATTAAGCTTAAGTGGCAGAAGTAGGGGTGGTTTATCATCAGCGATTGGAAGTGCAGCCACCCACCCACCTTTTGATTTTGTATATAGGAAATTTGTGGACTGCACACTAAAAATAAATAAATAATGATCCATACCTCCATTCATTTATCTGTGAGACGTTGTAAGTAATGTGGTGTTTCCATCACTTCTGTTACTCATTTGGCAATAAACACTGCAATTTAACACCAAATCTTGTCTGTCATCAGGTCTCAGGGGATCAGTGCTGTGTTGCATAGCTGTAAATGCTTGATGTATTAGGAGCACTCCAACAAGATGCTTATGATTTATAATACTGCAAGGTTGCAATGGAAGCAATAAAAAGGAACCTAGACCATAAAGCTACACCTGTGCAGTATGCTATTTGATGACTAAAGCCCTTGAATCTATTTTTGGTTCCAACATTGCCATTATCCCATACATCTCCCTGATGCTACCGCCGCCCCCTACCCAACACTTTCAGAGCTTTTGGAAAGAATTCAAGAAACCACTGCAAGAATAAAACACTGGAAAAAGTGTGCAATGACGAGGGGAAATGGATAAATGAAAGGCAAGATAAAACAGGCACACCCACTAAATCTGTAAAAAACCTCATTAGAAACCCAGTGGAAAAAAATTGCATGCTTTCTAAACCGAATTAGATATGATTTAAATAATTAACATTGCCTGAAAACAACCATTTCAATAATTAGACATCACTAAATACTTTAATGAGCCGTATCCTGACGAGTTTGAAAAGTAGCAGTAGATGGCAGCATTGATCCAGTGATACTGGGTAGACAGAGCTGCTTTTTATCTGCAGGCGTGTGAGAGGGTTCCTGTGCTTCATGGAAAGGAAGGGGAAAAAAACAATGCCAAGAGAGTTTCTTTTTTTTATGTGGAGGACTTTAAATCTATTGTCATAGGAATACTCTCTTTTTATGTTTCTCCTTTAGCCCGCAGCCCACTTTCAGGTTTCTTCTAACATTAAAGGTTTCTAAATGGGCTGATATTTCCATCACAGCAACCATTTTTCTACATTTTCAGGAACGTTGCACTATGTGGATACCAGTAGAGTTTTCCTATTGTTGATTTAGGTATGAGAAGGTTCATTACTGTGTTTGCCAGTCTGTACATATGGTATCACCTCCATCACCTTATACCTTTACCAACATTAAGGCTAATGCATTAGTTTCTTTTTATATGACTAGGTGCCTTTATGTTAGACTTGGCTGCATTGTTTTAATTAATAGAGGAGGAAGAAAAACATGACAAAATGGGAACACTGCTCAAGGGCAAGACAAAATCCAAATGTGCAGTTGCCAAGAGGGAAAAGTCACAGCAGGATCCCAGAAATAGGCCATCAGCAGCCACCCAAGGTCTGGTCATATATGGGTGAAATCTTAAGGCCATTTAACCACACAAGGCTAATTTGGCATCTGACCTCTGCCCTGGAGCATTTGTTGTGACTGTGATGCGATTGACTGGTTGCTGCACACATCCTTCTGTAACACCAATCCTTCCTTTAGGCACCAGCATATACACAGCACACCCTTCCGCTGCCCCCCCCCCC
>VUQR01007133.1:1270-20466 GCA_015108515.1 Hemichromis elongatus | reverse complement strand
CCCCCTCCCTCCTGGCTCACAGCTCAAACGAGTTGAACGAATCACCCACTCGACTCACCCCCTCCCTCCTGGCTCACAGCTCATTTGAGCTTCCTCGGTTAGCAACCAACGTTAAGGTGCATTACCGCCCCCTGGCTCACAGCTCAGTGGACAATTGCGCGACATACCACTCACCTCTCCCTCCTGGATCTCAGCTGCTGAAACTCAGAGCGTGTTACTGTGGAAGAGTCACTCCTTCACCTGAAATGAAGTCTGACTGACGTAGTATATCACTTTGTTTGTTTTGAAAAGATAATAAGCAGAGTAAAGGAAAAACATATGTGAACTAAGTTCCACCACTATTAAAAAAATACAGTCTGACTCGCATTCTGCTGCTGCAATAATGTAAGTAAAGTTAATCAGAAATTTGCTATTTTAGTAAATTATTTAGATGAAAATATATATATATATTTGATACAGTTGAGGAAAATACTAATAAAATAAAATCAGAAAAAAATAAAATAATAAAAAATAATAAAAATAAAATTTAAAAAAATTATGTTTGAGTGAAAAAAGTAAATTTTTGTACTCTCTGGGCAATTGACTCAGTGACTCAAATGAATCAAAAAACTCGATTCATTTTGGTGAGTGACTCATTCAACCTCGATTCAGTAAAAAGAATCAAATTTACCATCACTACGTCATAGAGCTAATACTCTCTGCGCACACTCTGATAATAAGAGCGCCACTGCCAACTACTGTGCTGGATGTGCAACTACACTTTATTCTAGTACGACAAAAAAGCATGTTCCCTGGGCTGGGGTCACACACGCCCCCCCTAGCACCAGACCCCCCCCCCGGGGGTGAAGAGAACTGCTCACTCTTTTATGGGATATTATAAGCCAATAATTTTTTTTTCTCTTACGTAAGCAGGAGTGTCCTCGCTGATATTGTAATATAACTTACAATAACGATGTGCTTACTTATGAATTTTGAGTCTCCACTCTAGAATAAATTTAAAAAAGCGACTTATGGTTTGTCCAGATGGACTTTTAATATATGTCATATGTAATATATGCAAATATTATGACAGCAAAGTGATGAACTTGGACTTTTACAAAAACTTTAATTGTTTTAAAATGTTTTCTTTTGTTGCTCACATGTGGGTGTGTTTATAAGGAATCTAATTTGCAGCTGTTTTTAAGCCTTCGGTTTTCTGTAATTTCGCCTTCCTGTCGGCCGCCGTGAGAGAGCGGAGGGCTTCGTCAGTGTTCCCACTTTACATTTTTGCATTTTACATTTTTACATTTTACAACACTTCCACACATCTGCTGCTCCAGGCAATCCAATTAAAAGTGTTTATGCCTTTGAATTCTGTTCATTCTTTTATGTTATGCAGATATATTAGTAGTCGTGTACGGATTCACAGTTGAGTTTGCACGTTTTGCAGACTGCGTTCCTCCGTTTAAGTTAACAGCTCTTTAAAGGTCGTTAATTTAGGCATTAAGCAGCTCTTGGTTAGCTATAGCTGATTTGTTGCTCGCCAGTCAATTTGGTTTGCTGGGGATTAGCGTTTGGGGAGCGAAAAGGCAAGATGCAAGGCACATTAGCACCTTGCCTGCACTATTGTGATCTCTTTTGGCAACGAGAGAGCTGAGCGTGAAGGGGAAGTTGACACTTTTTGTGTTTTCGCATTCTTACTCTCACCGGTGGCCACAAACTTTGCTCCGAAGAGTTTTCGGGTCACCCTGATGGTACCCTGCTCCTCCACATGGAAACAAAAGACTCTGGCATGTGACCCCGATGCCTCCCAGACGTCTCCTGGGTGAGGTGTTTCACCTCGTCTAACTGGAAGGAGACCTCAAGGCAGAGCCGTGACACTGCAGCTGCTTTGGGAATGCCCCACAGAAGAGCTGGAGGGCTGGAAGTCTGGGAATCTCTGCTTGGACTTCTGCCACTCAGTGAGAGGAATAAAAGAGGAATGGAGATAATTAAATAGTTTCACACAAGGCTAATAGTGTACATGTTATTGTCTTGCTCGGTCTACTACTGAAAATCCAAACCCAAACTATGTTTTTCTCTTTACTTCTACGTGGAAATAGCCCCGATAAATCTGCTTTAAACTATTTTGTTTTTCACAGGGGAATGGTCTCAGACCCCCCTCACACAAAACTTGGATGCTGCAGAAGTCTCGTTTACACGCTCTGTGAGGAAAAAGCTAAATTATAGTTTTTGTCCACTCAGATAATCCAATTGCCACCCAAAGACGCCAGCCTATCCTGTAACACCTCAATAAATTAAAACCAGTTTAGAATGACTTAACATAGCTCTTCCCCGTAGTTCACTTATAGACTCGGTGAACGATAATTTAAGGCTTCTTATTTCCATCCTATCATCATCAGCGCGATGACACTGAGTGGACCAGATGTGATTTCTAAGAAATGGACAATTTTGGTCTAATCCTATTAAACACTTAGTGGAATGGCACAGGGAGAAAGGGAGAGATATGGATAGTGAGACAGCAGAGGAGAGGTTTGGATTTTGAATGCATTTGTGTGTGTGACATGGGTTCCCTTCCCTCCGGAGCTAATCCCATTAGGCGGCGAGGATTAGGGGCTGCCTAGAGTTACCTTGGTTGGGGCTGAGAGCAGGGCGGAGTGCTAAGCTTCTTGCTGCGCTAATTACATTCCAGATGAAAGTGTTAAGATGGGGAAGGAGGTTCATGTTACGCTGTATTCTCTAGGTGACTGAGGCCGAGGCTATTTCGTTTTATATGCAATCAGCAGATAGTCAGACCGCGGCATAGCAAAGGGTAGGACGGGCGTATGTACATGCACATGGAGGAAATTATATTTCGTGAATCGCTTGCATGCTTATGTGAGCTGTCACAGATTCATCGTGATGATTGTAGCTGCGTTTGTTTTACTTCAGTTGTTTTAAAATGAGGCGTTTGTAAAAGGATACGAGGTTTGAGAAAGTCTTTATCTTTACAATCTCAGGAGCCAGAATTAGGATTAGATTAGGGAAAGGATGAGGATGTTTGTTTGATAACGATGGATTCAGAGATGAGATTAGGATTATTAGATCAGAGGTAAGAGGGCCCTCGTCAGAGCTAATGACGCATGCCCGAGGCCCTCATTAGTAAAGAAGTGTGTGAGTTAAGACAGGCTGATGAGGGGATTATCATAATTCCCAAGGCTCTCTTTCATGACCCGTGACTTTATGAGTTTGAAGAACTAAGGCGCAGCCATAATTCACAAGTTTTCTCTCGATAACAGAGTTGGCTCCACAGCTCCGCTGTAGGCTGATACTGTGTTCTAAATGGGCAGTCGATAAATCAATAGCAGCGCCTGGATGTTCAACTGCCTCCAACTTTGAGTTATAGTTGTGAGTGAGCAGTTTTTAAAGTCACAAGCATCACCTCCATCTAACCCATGCGCTCTCTCTCTCTCTCTACGCTTCTTCCCGAATCCGATGTAACTTTGCCTTCCTCAGACTCATGTTTCCACGCTGGTTTTTGCAAAAGCAGCACAGTGTGTCAGTCAGAAATGAAGGAAAAATTAGAGGCAGTTGTGCTGCTCCGCGTGAAGTGTGCAAGGCAGTGCAAATGTTAACGCGCAGCTGAGAGAGGAGCAGCGTGTTTAACATAGCTGACTCTAAGCCCCTGGGATAACCACGGTCCATTCTCACTGCTTGTCGCCACACCGTCGCTGAAATAGGGAACAAAGTTCACCTCGCATTTCACAGCACAGATGAGTCAGAAGTGGGATCTATTACATTTTGAATGAGGTTATTTGTTGGACTTGATGTGAGTGTCAGGACTCTGATTTAGCGATTTCTATATTTTTGATTCGTACAATATTCCCCTTCTTGTGTTTTCCCAACACGCACCGCACATCCACCACATAGAGAGGCCGAGTGATAACACCGATCTCCCGTGAATCAGCTTCCGCATTGTGCTGGAATGGTGTTATGATCCCCAGCTGCTCTGCATGCTGAAAACATGTCGGCCAAACGCTGAAATCGCACCAGTAGCAGCTTCGCATTGCAGCTCCAGTGCATCCGCGTGTGTGCGCGTGGGAATGGCTGAATAAGAAATGCATTATAAAGGTTAAAAGTGCAGACAAATTGCAATTTAACTCTCCTTCCGATCGCCATATTTTACTTCCTGAATGTTCGCTCTCAGTACATCCATAATTTTCCTCCTCTGCCTTTCTCTTTTCCTTTTTCCTGGCAGCTCCGTCGTCATCCTGCTCACAGGAGGAGCTCGCTGCTCTTTCACATAAACCAGTTCAATCTCGCCTCTCTTGCCTGGTCTCTGAGCTGGCCCTCTGATATACTCTCTCCTGTTCCTGTCTCAAACCTGGCACAAATCTCACGAGCTTTAATTCAAACAATTTAACATTTTACGTGCTTTTATTTTGAAAGACACCTCGCGCCACCACCACCACCAAATCCCGCTCCAGCTCACCCCCCACCCTCCAGGTGTAAGATATACAGTCTGTTTTTGAGAATTATGAAGGCTGCAGTGGAAATTATTAATGAGAGCTTTGACAGCAGTTTTGCTGCAAATTCAGGAGGCTCATCTAGCTACTCAGCATGGAGACTCGTTCAGTGAAGGAAAACGACTCCGGTGGACAAGTCAGCATATTTGAGTCAAACCCTGATGTGTTTATACAGCAAATCCACACGCGCAAACAGGAAAACACAAACCAAAGTAACCAGTGTAAGCACGTTTTTAAACGATTGTGTTTGCATCATTGTTTGCCATTCGATGCGCTGTACCACAGTTAGCCTGAAGCTAATTTACATCAACAGTCCCTCAGCAGGTTGCATGCAGAAGATCACAAAAATGTCACATGAAAGATTCACACATCCGTAAGCACCAACCAAGGAGGGGGAAAAAGGAAAGATTACAAGTCCGTGAGTCTTTCAGCAAATATTATAATCTGTTTTTTGAAGCTGGTGAAAAAGCTGCCGTACCTTTGGTATCAGGCGGGGCTTCAACTTCCATTGAGTTAAAGCTTTCACAGAGAGCGCTGATTGCCCAAAAGCAGAATGACAAGAAGCTACTGTACAGTCTTTAGTTGATGATATGCTTGTAGATTTTATAGATTGTTGTGGGCAAAAGCTAATAAAATGAAGCAGCGGAGGAGGTGCCAGACCGTTTAAAATCTTAAACGGCAAACGCACATTCATTAAGATTTTTCAAAACCCATGAAATGACATCGTCCAGCGTTTTAAAGTTTTACTGACTGTTTATCAGCTTGTCCTGATCTGAGCTTTGTGTCAATGAGGTTGGTAACTCCCAACAATGTTAAAACGGCGTAAAAGGTTAACAGACAAGGCAGAAAAATATAAAAGCAGACATCGCTAAATAATTTTGTCATGACTGAGTGTCAACAGGCGCAAATATCACCCTAAATCTGTAAACGGTTGGAAAAGAAACTTATTCTGAACAATAAATGGTTGTAAAGTGAAAATAGAAGCTTTTCTCTGGCTCAAAATTCCTCCAATTTTTTATTTGATCAACTTACATGTCTGAGCAGAGAGAGACGCATTCTTCACTAAGAACCAAACGTAATGCACGTCAGGAATTTCTGCCTACTCGAGGGCAGAGAAAAACGGGCGAGTGTGAGCATTTCTGCGAGTTTGACAATAGGCCAGATTGTGATAGCTCGATGAGTGCGTCGGCTCTTGCTGGTCTGCAGTGGTTGGTGTCAAAAGTTGTCCAACGAAGTGACAGTGGTGAAGCGGCGACTGAGTCTAGGGTGGCCAAGGCTCGTTGATGCATGCGGGGAGCTAAAGGTGGCTCGTGTGGTCCGATCCAACACACGAGCTAATAGTACAGTTTTAGAGTACACAGTGCATCGCAGCTTGTGGCGATTGGGGTTGCATTGCTGCAGACCAGTCAGGGTGTCCACGCTGACCCTTGTTCGCTGCCAGAATGTTACTTTGACACCTACCTAAGCGCTGTTGCAGATCCTTTCATGAAAACGGTAATCCTCGATGGCCGTGGCCTTCATTCAGCAGCCACAAAGCCGAAGTGGTTCAGGAATGGTTTGAGGAATACAACGAGTTTGAGGTGTAAAATGTAAATGTGCGTGTGTTAGTCCCCGTAGGGAAATGACTCCTCTGCATTTAACCCATTCACTCAGTGAAGCAGTGGGCAGCCACCAGTGCAGCGCCCAGGGAGCAGTGTGTAGGGACGGTACTTTGCTCAGGGGTACCTCAAGGTAGCCATTCAGTGGAGTCGAACCCCCAACCTTCCGATCATGGGGCAACCCCTCTACCTACTGAGCTATCAGGGGCAGAGATTCTTCTCTCACCCCAACCGGTCGCAGCAGATGGCCCCGCCCCTCCCCTAGCCTGGTTCTGCCGGAGGTTTCTTCCTGTTAAAAGGGAGTTTTTCCTTCCCACTGTCGCCAAAATGCTTGCTCATAGGGGGTCACATGATTGTTGGGTTTTCTCTGAATGTACTATTGTACAATATAAAGTACAATGTTGTTGTGATCTGGCGCTATATAAATAAAATTGAATTGAATTGAATCGTCTCTACATTCCTCAGCTATAGCTCCAATGAATAATTTGTGGAACGTGTTGAACAAACAAGTCTGATCCATGGAGGCCCGACCTCATCCTTGAAGGATTGGTTGCTAAAATTTGGTGCAGATACCACAACACACCTCCAAGAGTCTAGTGGAGGCCGTCCCTCGATGGGACGGGGCTGTTTTGGTAGCAAATATTAGTCAGGTGGTCATAACGTTAGGCCAGATTAGTGTACATACGTTTGAATAGAGCTCGGTCAGACTGGGATCACTGGTTCTGGGTGGGGTTTGCATTTATCCCTGTGTTTGAATAGGTTATCCCAGAAACTGCAGCTTCCTCACATAGTACAAAGACAATGATATGATTTTAAATTGGCTGCAGGTGTAAAAGTTTCCATCTGTCTGTGTCAGCCCTCTCCAGGACGTACCTCGTCTTCTGCCAGCTGGGACAGACACCAGCCCTGGATTGGACAAGTGCTTTAGAAAATGGAAGGTTGCATAGATGCACTGCAACAAGATGTTATCCCTTTAAGTAGTTTTAATGTTGCTAGGATATCATCTCACTTAACCTCTGGTGGCGTGTATCCAGCTTTCAGGGTCCTTGGTTATTTGTCCCTGAGATTTTTGCCCCATTTAACACAAATGAGGTGAATGGAATAATTCTATGGCGCTCACAGTTCTAGGAAAATACTTCAGACAATTCAGCTTTGACGTCTCTTTCTACAAGTGGTGGAGAATTCAGACGAGATGACTAATAATGTTTGTGTGCCTAAGAATTTCCTTCTTTCAACCTCGCTAAGAGCCGTAGTCTGAAGGTAGACTGGCTAATTGTTTTCATGGAGACGAGGGTTGTCGGAATAATCCAACGCCAGTCAGTTTTACCTTTAGCGTTTAGGTAAAACCTATACAGTCTCACTTGTTTAGCAGCTCCGTGGACAAAGAGTTGATGATGGAGCTGCCGGGCTGAAGGAAAAGAGGAAGAGCTCAGAGTAGGTTCATGGATGTGGTGAAGGAGGACATGCAGGGGGTTGATGTGACAGAGGAGGATCGGATGTGGCAACCCTTAAAGGGGTCACCTGAAGAAGAAGAGTTGCAGTTGTTCATTCTGTCTAGACAAAAGCTAAGCTGCTAACTCTCTGACGTTCCCCGGATAATTCTTGTCCGGTCCTCGTGGGATTCCTCTTGCTCCTCTTGCTCTTCTTGTTTTGTGGATCTGTGTCATTGTGTTTGTCTAATTAAAATAAATTACTTGATCCATGTTTAGGAAATGTGCCACTATTCATTTTTGTATATTATTAGCCTTTCAACAAAAATGCAGTTTCCTGCTCTGTCAGTGTGACTGTAGCTTCACCATTCTTTAAATACTCTGCTTCCTCTTACTCTCATTCCCGCTCTTGCTCCCTTAATTGTCTTCCTGTCATCCTCCCACTTGTCGTGCTTTAAATTGTCTAAATTAGACGCATTTGGCTTCATCCTTAAATGGGGAAAGTGGTTTCTGCGATGTGTGTGTGTGTGTGTGTGTGTCTTCCTGTGCTTTCTAACTAATCCAGAGGCAGTTTAGAGACAGAGTCGGAGCGACATCCCTGATTGAACACTTCTCAATCAGAAGCGAGACCAGCAGAAAATCCACGGCCATCCTGGCATTTATATAAAAACACTTCGAGTCACGTCCTCCGTCTCGCTATCCGTCGTCATCATCATCACCTCCACTCGGTAACCCTTTGTGTGCAGGTGGAGTGTTAGCTGCACTCTCTGCAGGTGAAATGTAAGATTTATATAAAAGGCAAGAAAATATTTTAGGGATGTTTTGGAAGTTACCAAAGTAATCCTGAGAAAATCAGCTGCTCAGACCCTGCATGCCCACAGAGGCGCTTTCAAGTTATGCTCAACGCTTAGACCGCGGCTGAGGTTCAAAGCTGTGCTGGGAAACGGTGTGAGGTTACCAGACGCCGTGAATTTACACCAGTAACACAGCGATACACAGTCGGTGCCATAAAACAGGCCGTCAGTGTAGTGTAGAAGTTTGGTCCTACGGTCTTTGAAATATCTGGAGTCTAATCAAAATCACGCCATCGCACATTTGTAATATTTGAATGTTTACAAAGTTTTATATTAAACTGTAAAAAGAACGACTGAGCGCGTGCAACATAGAGCCGATCCGGTCAGACTAGAATGGGTTGCGGCTGTGTTGTTTAGCTTTAAATTGTTTGTGAAGAGGTCAAAGAGTGGCTCCAGTCCTTTGTGACTGCAGGCGATAAGTTAATCTGTTCTGAAGGTAAATACTGGCCAAAAGCCTTCCACAGTTCTCACGAATCTTTATCATCTTAATCATAAAAAGCGTGAGCAGGTGAATTGGTTCAGATATTTTTCTTCAGACAAGGTCGAGACTCTTCTCGGTGTATTAATGTAGTTTTTTTTTTCACGACAGCAGAATACCCACGGGTGTAATTCACAACATTAATACTTGTACTCTCCCGGGTTGCGACTGGCCATTACTTAAATCAGACCTTCATGTTTTCTTGGTCTTTAGCTCCATTATTGTACAGATTTCTAAAAGATCTACTTTGAACAACTGGTAAATGTAAAACTGTAGAAAAGTAAAATTCTTGCTGCATGTCCATAGATTATATCATAACTTGCGCATACTGATAACACACTGAACTCTTTGCTAATTGCCATTTTTGTATTTTGCTCCAAGAAAAATAACGGTGAAAAAAACCCCGACCTCAGGTACAAATCCAATATTTTAAAAAGTATTTCTCAAATATATAAGTCCAAACTGAGCTGATAAACTTTTTTTGGTCGCATTAGTGCGACTCGGTTTACAGTTGGGTCATGTTGTGTGTATTAATAATGATTTTTTCATTCATCTTGAGATTTCAGACGGCCACCTCCGACACGCGGTTGGGAGTGTGGCGTAGTAGCAGAGCCACGGCTCTCTGACTCTGGGCATCTAAATGTGACAAACAACATCCAGCGCTGCCAAACAGGAAGTCGGCCTACTGTCTCCACCAACTTAAAGCAAAAACGTCTCTAGCAGCTAAATCCTCGGCTGTATTTATCAGCTAGTTGGTCACTTCTCTCTGGCTCTGGTGGCCAGGGAGAGTATAGCTGAGCGACGAGACGATAAAATGCTTGTCAAGCTGTGGGGAACTGCATTCGAGCGATAATCGAGATCATTATCTTCTTAATGGTGCTCTGGAATATGAGCAACAGGTGCTAATGAACACGCTTAAATACACATTTAAGCACACGACCCAAACACAAAGAGAAAATAGAAGCAATGCAGAATCTGTGCGAGGCCACGGCAGAGAGTCTCTTTCAGCCAAGAACATCATTATTTCATTTTTATAATGTATAAAGGGTGCCGGGCTGTTCCTTTCTTCCGTTTACATAAAAGAATATAAACATCAAATTAAATGTAATCAACACGGAAGGAGAGGAAACCGCTGGCTGAAAGGCAGCGAGCAGTTAAATTAAAACTCTCGCAAAGAGGCAAAATGGACAGAGAGGACAATGACCCACTCCTGCTGAAGGTCAGGAGGCCAAAGCACCAACCCACACATCCACCTTCGAACATGTTTGAATACCCCCCACTCCGCTCCTCCTGCGAGACTCATGCATATGTGCACATTCGCTTGAGAACAGTCAGCTAGTCGCACACATTCAGTATGTACTGTACAGAGAGAGCTCGCAGGGCGCGCTGTAGCCCATTGTCAGTATTCTTCAGTTTTCTGTGGTGAATTCGTTTCAGGAGGAATTCAAGTCCCACATATTGATGTTCTTTAGTTTTTAGACAGTTAATTGAAAGGACAAAGAAAAAGTAACCTTCAGTCTGCACGTACTAAACGTTAACGACGAGTTTTCTGCCCATCAGTTGACGCGGAAACTGACGTCTCTGATCTCCAAAGGTAACTCCGGACTTCTTAGACGCTTCTTTTCCATTACAGCTTCAGGTCTGCAGGCCTCTTTCAGATTTTCTTCAAGGACCATTTTCATTCTAATTTCAAGTCATCATCATTCATTAAGTTTTCTTAGATTTAGTTCCTGAAGAAAACCTTCACATTCAAATGTTCAAAGAAAGGATTTGCGCACCTAGTCAGCCAGACTATTAAAATGTTTCTTTGCTGCTAGTTGGAACAAGAATTATTGGTCTTTAATCGCAGGGACTCAAATAATGTGTGAATGTTGGTTCAGAGATGTCGCAGTGCCACGCCAACCAGGACAGGAAGACAAACAAAGTAACAGTAAATGGATGGCTGCATGAGGGGAAACCACATGAGTGAACCACAGGCTGCGCGGGTGTGCAGGCTTTAACTTGCAGTGAAATGAGGAAGCTGCTAGCACTGCTAACGTTAGCTGCAGCTGGCGCACTGGTCTGACATTGTGTTCATAAATGGCACGGATGGCCACATATTATGGTCACACGTGTCAAAGAGTATGATTTGCAGCTTTGAAATGCACGTATGCTATTTGTACAGACGATGCAGATAATTATTATCTGTCCAATTTTACTGCCTGTGGGAGCTTTTTAGACTCTTCGATTCGTCTGTTTTTCCTTATGTGTAAACGAGCAATGAATTTGTCTCCTTGAACATCTTTGGCTCATATTTAGGACTGTCTCGCTGTGAGGGGACGGTGCTAACCACTTGCTGTAGTGTTTATGTCTCACCTTGCCGTCTACCTATTTTACTAGGAGCGATCGTGGCTCAAAGAGTTGGCGGTTCGTCTTGTAATCAGAAGGTTGCCGGTTCGAGCCGCGGCTCCGACAGTGTCGGTCGTTGTGTCCTTGGGCAAGACATTTCACCCGTTGCCTACTGGTGGCGGTCAGAGGGCCCGGTGGCGCCGGTGTCCGGCAGCCTCGCCTCTGTCAGTGCGCCCCACTGTGGCTACAATGTAGCTCGCCATCACCAGTGTGTGAACGTGTGGATGACTGAAATGTAAAGCACTATACAAAAAGCCTAACTGGTGCAGTTCCACTGCATTGGATATCATTCCCTGGTCCTTCCGTCTCTGCAGAGACCTTTTAAATGCCTTTTTGAGTGATACACACACACACACACGCAGACACGCACACACACGGGGTGTTGATCCGTCGAAACGCTGTCACACCCGCTCTGTTTGCCACAGTAGCACTCCAGTCGATTTGATGTTTATCTCGAGAATTATTAACTCAACCAGGATGCACCTGACCAAAGTTTGCAGGGGCACAGCAAAAGATTTGAATACACACATATTTTCATGCTTGTTATAATTTAATTCGTCTGTGCAAAGAATGTTTTTTTTTTTGTTTGTTTTTTTGTATCCTCTCCTGATGTAGACAGCCGCTGCCCTTGATGCTACATCTCTGAAAGAAACTTTTAAATGCCATCAGTAGTATGTTCCAATTATTGCAGCAGCTCAAAAGGCAAAAACATGTGCAGCGAATAACAACGGCAGACAATGAAATGAAGTAAAATTCAATCAAACTTTTCTGATGACTATCGAGTCATCAGAAAAGTGTGTGTGGATAGTTTGTGCGGATAGCCTAAAAGCGTTTTCATCTTCTTTTCTTCAGTTTCCATCTCTCTGTTGTTTTAGGTTCTAAACACATACATTATGCAATATACTATCAAAATGTTTAGAAAGGTGACTGATTTGTCTGTCTCGCTTCTTGGTGTTTGTCCACAGCACAAAGACACCCAAACAGGCAGTATTTGCTGGAAGCATGCAGCTGCTGGCGGGTATCAAGCTGTGCACAGGCAGAGTTCTCACCAACCACCCCCATTATGAAGATAAAGACCTGCGGGAGCGGACCAGACAGGTACTGTAGGCTGCAATAAAACGAAACTGCCAGAGGGGCTGCAAGATAACACAAACACAATAAATGGAAAATCTGAAGTAAATTGATGGTAATTACAGTGTCGGCTTCATAACACAGAGTCAGGTGGATTTGAATGCCAGTTAGCAGCTTGGATACGCTTAAAGAATAATCATAGCTGTAATATTTGTGTTTTGAAAGAGCTCTGACAAAGCTTTACCTCTCCGCTTACCGAAAATGCATTACCGAGCCGCACAGGGCTACGAGACGAGTCAGTGAGATCTTTTAAAGCGGCGTTTGTAATTCCGTTCAGTTCAGTGTGCGTTCATCAGCTCACAATGGCACTTTCCTCAAAAATGTTTTATGTTGTAAAGACTCGAGCCGTGGGTTGGCTGGGGTCTTTCTTTTTATTCATATTCTCAATTGAACAACAAAATGGTCGAGATAGGAAAAGTAACCCGCTTCTTCCACCTCGCTCGTTTAACTCGAGTCTGCTTCAGAGGCTAAATAACGCCGCCACCTTTTCACTCCCGCTGTTGTTTTGAAGTCTTCTGCATATGTCAGCTCTTCACCAGTGTGCAGATTGTTAACACTTGTAATAAGCAAGGTACTGTGTGGCAATCCTTCCAGAGCCAACACTTAGTCGTGACGTGTTTTTTTTCGCTCGCTGCCAGCAGGACCTTTCAAAGGTCTGTGTGATTTAATTCATCTGGGAATGGTCCAAGGGAAAGACAAGTAAAATGAGGAAATCCAGAACATCTGACTGTGATCTGCCATCGTTTCTCCACGTTCTCTCCAGGACACCAGTTGATTTCCAATTCATTTAGATTCCTGATTAAGAGTAACATGTCCGGTTATTACTCGGGTGTCACAAAGGTATCGCATGCTCTGTATTATCTTTGTTCAAAGGAAGGATACTTGTGGCTTCCCAGAGACATAAGTCACTTTAATGGGTTAAACTGGTGAAATATTGAGCGTGTACCTCGCATCTCGACTCGCCTCCACACCCTCCTCGACCCTGACACGGACGACTTTGCATCAGCATGTTCTTATTCTAGCTTAGTCTCCTCATGCACCTCATCGGGCATATGGTCACTGTAACGGCGCAATGGTGCCATTGCGATGGTAAGAAAAAACAAACCACAACGAGCCGGCGAAAGTGTGTGGTTTTAAAATTTATACATAAACTCAGAAAAATCGTTTCGTGTTGCTGGGTTGAACCAACCTCCTCACACTCCAGATGCAAGCAGTAAACAGGGACTGTACCCCCTGCACATCAGTCAGGAGGGGCTGCTGTGGAGATGCAGCCGCTCCTTTCTTCGTGCACAGAAGCTCACCTGACTGACCCGTCACAGGAACCCTTTGTTCTTTTCCTTCTTCTCTAATTTAGTCAACAAAGTAAGAAATTCTTACATGAGGTCATTCAAACAAAGTGATTGCAATAATGCAACATTTATAGTTATTTTTGATCACTAGAAAAAATCTGATCAGTGAAACTGGAAATTAAAAAAAGTGACCCGAGACATTTTTGCGTTGTCAGCCACGCCGTGAGTGCACAGTTACACTAAAGCCGCGGTGACGGAGTGCGAGTGCAGCTGCACGCCATTTGATGCATTTTCCTTGTTTTGATTCAGTTTTATTTAAGTAATATTTAACCTTTATACCTTATTTTGGTGCCTCGGTCGGTGTCAGAATTTTCAGTCTATTTCCAGATCTTGTTGTTGCTTTTTTTTTTCCCCCCGCCCCACACGGCGAAATCTGTTTTGTACAACATCCCCGCCCATCCATCTCACTCAGCTCGGTGCTAATGTCTTGCGTGAGAGACCAGGGAATTGTCTGTAGATGGGGGCCATTGACCCGCGGCGATTGTCTGAATGAATATGGGATCAGAAGATGCACCGAGTACACTGTGCATCCATTATGGTGGAATGAATGGTAACGCAGGAAAAATGGAGCCTAAAAGTGCTGCGTTCCCGTAAAGGAGAGATGAATGGTGGCGCGTGTACTTGAGTGCGTATTAGTATTGTAATGTATGTGAGAAATGCTGCGGAGGCATTGTTTTCTTTTTCCCTTTTTCTCTGAATATTTTTTTTTCTACTGAAATCAGGTTAGACAAAGCAGCAAAGGCAGTGTTTCACTTTAGTCCTGCGTGTTATTCATGAATTCTCACTGTATTGTGTTTTCATTAGTACTTTTTTCCCTTTGGCCTGTTATTGCATGCCCCGCCAACGCACCCAAATAACTGGTTGTCACTCCCATATTGGCTGAATTCAGACAGTGAAACGGAAAATGCGACATCCATCGCACTTATTGCAAAACACGCGACAAAGCACATACAGCTAATGACCAAACACAATGGAGAGATACCTTTATTATTACTTTTTTTTTTTTTCTGCTTCTGCATGCGGCGCGTCGTCTTTGCAATGAGCAGAAAGTAATGTGTGGGTCATTTCTCGGGTAGCTGAGCCTGTGATTTGCCTCCCAGCGGGAAGTCAGCCATGCTGAGCCGCTGGCGAGGCCTGAGCCTAGTATGGAGCTCATTAATGGACCACGACACTGGTTCAGGCCTACTGGGCTTTATCCGTGTCCATCTATCTTTATGAGGACCAGGCTGAGTTTTAGACCACTGAAGTGAGAATATTTTGGAAGAGTGGAGATATTTTGGGCAGTCCTTTCTTTCTCAGTCCGTACCAAAAGGCTGTTTTAGGGTTAAGACTCCAATTTAGGATAACAATTAGGATTAGAGTCTGGTTAGGGTCCAGGTGAGGCGCTAGAGAAACCGTGATGCCAGCGAATGTCCTCATAAAGACGGCTGTACAAACATGGCTGTGTTTTCTTTGGCACTGTGGAAGAAAACTGCATAAATGTATTTTAAAGCACGGTCCCACTTCTTGTACAAGACAAGTGTCACTGCAAAATTATTCATTAATGGACAACAACTATAGTTATTCTCATCACCCACTGTAGTCTTTTCTATGTTAATCTGCATACCTATAGTTCTGTGCAAAAGTCTTTATATTTTACTGGAAAAATGGGATAAAAGGATTTATAGTGATTTAAAAAATGTCTTTTTATTAAGAGTTTTTCCTTTTATACATATAAACAAAGAGAGAAGAAAAGGATTACTAATTAGCCCGTACACTTAAGGCTGTGAAATATATAAGAAAATAAAGAAATATTAACATACCGGTGAGTGAAGTATTTCCCCAGATAAGATAGTCCCTGCAAAATAGTCCCATTCATTCCCACCCGGGTCACTGCCCCAGACCCCTACACCGTATTTCCACGCAGACAAAAGTGAACGCACCTGAAAAATTCATATCGATTTTTAAATGCGTCAAGGAAAGGAGCCCAATGCTTTGAAATGTCCCAGGAGAGTTCTGGAGTGAATGTCTTATTTTTTTTCCAGTTTTAAACCCAACATGAGGTCGCTGTTTGTGAGTGGGAGGGGCAGCGCCCTCCTGGCCAACAGGGAACAGAACGATGGCGCCCCGTCTGTTAGAAGGCGGGATTTATAGTGATTGATCGTAACATGTACAAATACTGGAAACAGCATATGGAGCAAAACAGAGTTTATGCAATACTGACGAGCTTGAAAGACGGAATTCGCTACGACCACCTTTACCTTTACGACGGCCCGAACTCTCTTGGGCAAGCCCTCTTACAATTTCTTTAAGTGTCCTTCAGAAATGTTTCTCCCGGGTTCTTGAAGGACGACCGAAGCTTCTCTTTGGATGTTTTTGGTCAAGAGGATGTCACAGTGCTTCAGTAATGTTGGGGAGGTCAGTCCATGACACTCGTCAGTCTGGACTGTTTTCTATCCAGATATGCTTTTACTGAATTGGCAGCTGAAAATGAAGCTTTTGCCTTGAACGCTTGCTTTCAGTTGGTACAGCGTGGAGGTTCACGATCTGACGGTCCTCCTCTGTATTCATAAATTTGACAAGATGCCCAACAAACCATGGCAGAACCTGTAGGCCCTCACTGTTGGACCTCTCTCCTGAACTTCTTTGTACATATCGATTCCAATTTGAAGCACAAATGCCAAAAGTGTATTCATCACTGACCTATTGCCACTGATTTCCTCAGCCTGTTTCCTTAAGAATGAGATTCACCTGATGAGGTTTCGGTGAACAACAGATGATCAGCTGAAGGTCCAACGGCATCTTTCAGGTTCAGTGTCAGGTCTTTGTTTCTTGAGGACATTCGGATACCGTTCATCTGTTGCAGATGGTCTTTTAGGTGTGCCACGTCTTCTTTTGTTCTCCACTTGTCAGGTTTCATCATATTTTCTGTTTGCACGCTGCTCACCAAGTCGAGACATGTCAAGTTTGAAGTTAGAAGCTTTTTGGGAATCACCTTGTTGGTACAAAAATACAATTTTGTGTTATCTTAAGAGTCCACTGAAAATGATTGGGCACAAGAAATGGGATGCAGCCAGTGTCAAAGGAAAAAGAAAGCCTGGAGAGGTAGTGCTAAAGAACCCTTTAAAGTCGGCCTCCTTGGAAGCAAAATATAAGGAAATTGCTAAAACAGCAGCAATTTTATACCAGTTGTCTTGTTGTATACCACATAACACTACGTGTGCAGAGTGTTGTCTTTAACAGATCTGAGATGGTCAGGCCATTCTGGCATTTTCACTCATTTTAGGAAAAGCATGTTTCAGTCTCTTTTTCCCAGATGAGTCAGTGGAAATAAAGAACGATACAATCTATAATATGTGGTTGCAATGACGCCTTGTCTAACATCACACATTCAGCTGGCGAAATGCTCAGTAGTTCTTAAATCTGATGACTGACACGGCCATTCAGCCACTCTCCAGGTTTTGACACCGGTGAAAGCTGAATCCACAGGCAGCGCATTTGGCGTCATTGTGTTTTTGCAGACTAAAGAACCAACTAATGAGATCTGAGGGGCTCCTTTATACACACCCATAGTTTATTCTTCCTTTACAGCACACGACAGTCGGTAGTTCACTAATGAGAGGGTCAGCGGTTTGATCTCCAGCACTCCAAGCCTGCATGTAACCACGGGCAACATCATGAACTCTGAGATGAATGTGGTTCGGAGGCTAAAGCACTTTAAACGGTCAATAAGAACAGAAGCGGCGTTCTATAAGTGCAGTTCGTTTACTATAACTGCAGCGCGTTACTTCTGAATTCATCCAATACATCGTCAGTAAAGAGAGAGCCAGAGCAGGCAGCACATCATCCGCCATGACATCACCTCCATGTTTCACAGATACACTGATATGATTTAGATGGATACTTACAACCATTCCTACTTACTTTTGGGTTTTGCTGATTTTGTAATGTTTTGTTATTTTGTCTTTAAAGTTCCTTTTATTAGCAAATTCCAGCTTGGCCTTTCTCTGGGAGGTTAAAGGGTTGGTGCTTTAAGGGAAGCATGTTTGTTTCCTTTTATAGGATCTACATAACCTCAAGCTGCTGGGCAACCTCCTAATGATGCTTTGAGAACATTTTCCCTCCCATGTGTTGATAGACTGTATATTTGTCTACCCTCCCCCTCTTCTTCCTCCCCACTGTCATCAAATGCTAACCCTCAGGGATCATCTCAGCGTTGAGGTTCTCTCTTCTTTTTTTTTTAGTATTATGGGGTGTTAAAGATTTAAAGCAACCATTGTGAACTGGTGCTATAGCCATAAAACGGAATTAAAATGTCATTATTTAACAGAAATTGGTTTATTTTCCTCTTTTATGATGCTGTGATTGGAAAAGTGTACACGTAAGTAAAATCAACCTCAATTAGGAAAGCTTAATTTTATTACAATCCTTTCGCGCTAGCTAAACCATTTTAAAAGTCGAACATTTATTTTTATTTTTCTTCAGCGAAATTCACGCTGCTGTAGTCGGTTATATCCTTTTGTCATGTTACAGTGGCTTCATTTAGACCTGGAGGTGGGCTGAATCAGCACAACAAAGCCATTTCAAATATTAACATACATGCGAAGAACAATGAGTGAAGGTTGATTATTCTTTTATTTGAATTTATTTTACACTTTTGATAAAGTTCTGAGTGTACTTAATGTTTTGGCATCCTATAACAGGTTTGAAGACTGCAGTTGTTGATCATAAGGTTCAAATTCATGCCCATCATTGCTTTCTAACATTCCTCTTGATCCACAGGAACGCCCCCGTGCAGCCAACGTTAAAAGTTGTCACGACCGTTTAGTCGAGTAAAATAATGCATCGTTTTGATGGTCGATGCCGTTTTTGACGCCACAGGGGGAAAACCACCGACGTTAATAGTCATCTCTTCTTTAAAAACTGGAGGAAACAATCGGTTGTATTCAGCTGCAGCCCTGGTTATTTCCTGAGCGTCTGCTGACTTGGCATCATGTTCTCATTGCAAACAGAGCTTGTAGGCTCGGCTGCTCCTGCGTCGACGTCAGTGGACTTCACTCAGCTTCCATCTGTGAGTTCAGGAGAAACAATTAACGGTTTTCCATATGAACCCGCTCCCGGTCCGAACTGTCCCGACTGCGTTCGCTCCCCTGGTAGGTTGCAGCTGTTTGCAGGCTGCTGCTACGTGAAAGACTCGGACTTGCGTTTCAGACGGAGGAAGAAATAAATCCCCAGTGATTTAGATTCAGTTTTGATAGTTGACGTCTTTATTTACTCGAGCGTGATACACAGTTTTGTTTATCGAATGCTTAAATAAGGCACCTGCTTACCGACAGTCTGTGTGGAAAACCGTGCTGGGGTTTTAACAATAATGCTGCCAGGACTTTGTCCGCCAGGCCGTGCAGTGCTTTAGTTCATCTCAGTGACACAGTGCGCTTCAGTGAATTGTTGTAAGCTGGTTATTTACAGCAGTTGAGCTTTTTTTTTTTTTTTTTTTTTTTGGAA
>VUQR01007131.1:14271-30164 GCA_015108515.1 Hemichromis elongatus | reverse complement strand
AGCGAGACCTGGAGGGGCGTGATTGGGAGGAACAGCCTCCCGGATCTGAACCCAAGCGGTGTTTTGTTATTGGACTTCTGTGCAAACCACAGTCTGGCCATAACAAACACCATGTTCAAACATGAGAGTGTCCATAAGTGCACGTGGCACCAGGACACTCTAGGCCACAGGTCGATGATCGATTTTGTAATCGTATCACCAGACCTGAGGCCATATGTTTTGGACACTCGGGTAAAGAGAGGGGCAGAGCTGTCAACTGATCACATGGATTTTTGCAAAGTCAGCGTCGTATTTAATGATGTCTACAAAAGCAGCACTGGTAAAACTCATCTAAAATTAATAATAATAATGTATATTTTATTGATCCCTGTGGGGAAATTACTCTCTCGGCATTTAACCCATTCAGTCAGTAAAACAGCGGGAAGCCACCAATCAGGCACCCGGGGAGCAGTGTGTAGGGATGGTACCTTGCTCAGGGGTACCTCAGGGTAGCCATTCAGTGGATTCGAACCCCCAACCTTCCGATCATGGGGCGACGACGCTACCTACAAATGACGTTTTAGTTACCGCGTTGTGCCTCTTTTTAATTAGAGGGTGCTAACTGTGCTGTGCACTTTATTATTTTTTTAATTACTATGAGCAAAATTTGACTTTTAGGCAGTTAGTCTGTTTTTTTCTGTATATAAAATATACACATTTCCAAAATATAATTATGTGATCAATCACCCAAATGGCCCATTTGGAGCTAGAAAAGCACTCCTGGTTGGACAGAAAACTTACTGGGAAAGTGTGACATTTTATTACAATTTTATTAAAGAAGCAAATAATGAATACACTTAATTGGGACTGAGATTAGTCAGATTTACTGTGTAGAAATGTAGATTTTTACAATCTTCAGTTCAGGCAGCCACTGAGTTGAGATCCGTCCCAGTCCTTGCAGATCTTTTCCGTAAATAGTTTTTCCTATGAAGGTTTCTAACTGAGTGAGGTGACCCTGAGGAGCTGCCAAAATAAGAGCCGCTTGAACCCTGTAAATACTAAGGATGCTGCTTCAGCACTTCCTTTATTATATTCTTGAGCAGAGCAGACACTGGAGCATCACTGATGGAGAAAAAGGAGAGAATAATCCTATATAGAGCACCTCTAACCTGCAAGCTGCTTTGTACCCTACTACGACCACACCAAATTATCACAGAGTGAAATTAGGAACTGAGCACACCTGTGGCTGTGAAATTGCTCTGAGTTTGTCTGTGTGTCTCTCAGCAGCTGCAGGATGAGTTTGGCAGCAGAGGACGACGATGCTGGCGCTTTAGAAACTGTCAAATCTGTCACGCTCACTCAGGACAGCGATGGAAGCATCATACTGCACTGTCCTCCCTCCGGTGGGTCCACACACACACAAAAAAATCCATCAGCCATCAGTAACTAATCAGTACATCTGAAAGCAGGTTCATGGTTTTTAAATTTAACATTCTGTGTGGTGATTTTGATTAAATTAAAACACTTTAGTTTTTTTTAGCTGTCACAGTTTAACTACTCAGTTTATTCTTTACAAAAACTAAAAAAATATAATTTTTGCTTCTGTGGCTTTATGTTTCTCTTCCACTGCACCTGAGTGGAAACAGAACAGCCACAGTTAGTATGAAGGTTTTTTAATGCTTACCAGCAAACAAGCGCAGAAATCACTAGATATCATTTAAAAGTCTTTCTACTGCAGAGAAGCAAACTGTACAGCGGCAGCGTTGACACTATAAAGAGTCATTATGATGATACTGAATGTCTGCTAGCATCCAGCCAATGCACGGCGAGCGAATCACTTAGACTTTATGTTTTTAGATCTCAGTGATGAGATGTAGTTTCAGGGTTCAAATCTGTGATGTTTTCTTATAATTTTTCCTATAAATTTGTGAGTTTTCTTCATATTTCTCAGTTTTTAAGTTTTTGAACATTTTTTGTTTTTTTCATATAAATTTGTCTTTTTTCTGATGAATTTTTCACCTAATAATTTTCGGAATTTGTAGATTAACCAATTTTTGTATAAACTTGTTATTTTTTCTCATAAATTTGACATTTCTTTCTGATAAATTTTGGGTATTATTTTGACATTATCAAAACTTATTCCTAACATAAACCCTAATTAACATAAAAGTGAAACAAAAAGCCCAAACATTTTGGATGATGTTTTTTATTAAAAAAAGAACTGTCAGATTAAGGCTATAGGTGTGTGTGCGCGTGCACAGATGAGGACTCTGAGCCACTCCAGAAGAGGCTGCGACTTTCCACGGACGAGCAGGAAAACTTGGACACGCCTCAGTTCTCCGTGGTCACGTTGCCGGGTCAGACGAGCTCCGGACCGTTCCCTGTTCATGACTACAGTGAGTCACGCTGAAATCACCTCACCTGGTTCCTGCTAACAGCTGTGACAGCTGGATCCTGATCAGAGGGTTTTCATTTACTCAAACTCAAAATGTACTTAAATCAAGCAAAAATATCAGAAAATACAAGTAAGGTAACTCAGACTCTTCAGATCCTGGTCTCCTGAGTCAGAAAGTACCGGCTGGTGATGTCATCACCCCCATGCTGGTTTATGGTGTTTGCTGTTAACGTCTGCTTTAAATGGTAGAAATAAAGCTTCAGATATTTGAAGTTGCTTGGGTTTCTGGCAGGATAATAAGGTTTGATGGTAAAAGATTTTCCGTGTCATTTCTCAGTGTCGGACACTCAGGCGGAAAGCTTCGAGGTGACGATGACGCCCACGGCGGACGAGCTCTCTGAGGACAGCATCACTCAGATTCAGGTAGTGCTCAGGCTCCTTTTTTCTTCTTCTAAGCATTCTGTGTTTGCTCTTCGTACAGAGTAGTTTTCTGTAAGGATGAGCAACCAGTGAAAAGTCAGCTGTTTCTGCTTTAATGAAAACAAAGTGACGGAAAACAAAAAGGAGCTTTATTTATCTGAAATTAATAAAATGTAAGCGAACGGGCTGTGACTGAACAGGGGTTTTCATTTTGATCACTTTGTGTTTTCAGGTCCTGCACGAAGATGATGACTCCCTCTCAGCCAATCAGAAGACAGAGGTGTCGCCTGTCAGTCAGGCCTGGTTCACGACCAAAGAAGACAAAGACACACTGGCTAATAAAGGTACCAACAAGGCCGGAACCTCTGTAGCAGCCAGTGAATGCAGCTCGTTCAGAGGAAACAGCACGGCCCAAAAGAAGTCAGACTGTAGCTCAGTGAACTCTTTCCTTTTTCACGCTAAATAAAACCAAAATGTATAAAAGAAACATAATTTCTTACTAAAACCAGCGACGGGGACCATGAACTCCTCTGGAAAGACTTTCAGATGGCTGGAGTCCAGACGAGTCGCCCCCTGCTGTTCATTAGTAGGTTCTTCATGTCTCTTTCCTTTCAGGTCATAAGTGGAAACAGGGCATGTGGTCTAAAGAGGAGATCGACATCCTCATGAGGAACATCGACCAGTATGTGAAGGTATGTGGCGTTGGTCTCTGACGTCATTTCTGCCTCTGTGTCGTCTGATGATGTTAAACTGTTCTCGTGGCCACGATCACGATCTCAGGGCCGCGGCATTGAGGACCCGGCAGAGATCATCTTTGAGATGTCCAAAGAGGAGAGGAAGGACTTCTACCGCTCCGTGGCGTTGGGATTGAACAGGCCGCTGTTCGCCGTCTACAGACGAGTCCTCCGGATGTACGACAACCGCAACCACGTCGGCAAGTGAGTGCACGGAGAAAAGATGGTGGAACAAAGGCAGTGCAAGTTTGTTGGTTTCTGTGTTTAAGGAGTGGTTTGTGTCTTAGGTACACTCCTGATGAGATCGAGAAGCTGAAGGCGTGAGTACAACTTTGTTTTTTTAATGAGTGCTTGACGACAATGTTCAACGGATTTCACACTAACCCGTGTTTATATGTGACGCGTTCAGGCTGAGGGAGAAACACGGGAACGACTGGGCAACTATCGGCGTCGCTCTTGGTCGCAGCGCATCCTCTGTGAAAGACCGCTGCCGACTGATGAAGGACACATGCAACACAGGTACTGCACAGCAGCCGTTTGTGCTTGTCGAGACATTTAAATGCTTGCTTTTATTTTGAAATTCTCTCTGTTTTTAAAAACTAGGTAAATGGAGCGAGGAAGAGGAGCGACGGCTCGCAGAGGTCGTATACGAGATGGCAGGGGTGTCCCCGGGTTCGGCAGTCACAGGAGGCGTGTCATGGGCGACAGTGGCTGATCGAGTCCGAACGCGCTCAGAAAAGCAGTGTCGGTCTAAATGGCTAAATTACTTAAACTGGAAGCACAGCGGAGGAACCGAGTGGACGAAGGAGGATGACTTGAACCTCGTACGCAGGTACAGCGACGTGGGCGCGCACGCCTGTGTGTGAGTAAGTGTAGTAAACCACGTGTAAGCTTGATGGTGTGTTTCAGGATATCGGAGCTCGACGTGGAGGATGAAAATGAAATCAAGTGGGAGGATCTCGCCGGTGGGTGGAGAAGCGTCCGATCGCCTCAGTGGCTCCGATCCAAGTGGTGGAGCATCAAGAGACAAGTGGCCAATCACAAGGACATCCCCTTCAGTGGTATTGACACACACACAAATTAATACTGACATTTATTTCGTCATATTTTTGATTCTCTTCCTGTGATAATAAAATCCTCTAATGTGGTTTTGTCTCCAGTCCTCCTGAAGGGCCTCCAGGAGCTCATGGCCTCCTCGCAGTCGGCATCCGGTCCAGGCAGCCCCTCCTCTTCCTCCTCCTCGCTTCAGATCCGACTCACACGATTGGACGAGAGCAGCAGTGGAGGGAGCCCAACCCCCAGCTCTGTGGCCGCACTGCAGATTCCCTTACAGATCCCGCTCCAGATCACACACCTGGGTGAGCCTGCACTACACCACCCACACGTCTGCTTCCTCCTCCTTCTTCTGCTTCTGCTCTGTCTGTGCTGCTGCTGTGGCCACACTCATTTTTTTTAATCAAATACTAAACCACCATAGAAGAAGAATTAGAACCAAACTGTGCTGATGAATCAGAGAAGAAGGTGATTGAGGTTTACCTTTCAGACAGCGTGTTACAGGTGTGCTTCCTGCAGCTGCAGACATTCTTGTCCTGACAGCGAGACCTCTGACTGTTTCTCTATTTGTGTTTCGATGGTAGCTTCAGAATCAGCGGCAGCGAGCGACAGTGAGACCATCACACTGAATGCTGGAGCGCTGCAGACCTTTGAGATCCTGCCGGTAAGCACTGGGAGCGCCTTTCACAATAAAACACATAAATATGAATGAATTTAAAACCTTTTCTTTGTGCAGTCGTTCCACCTGCAGCCCACCGGCACCCCGGGAACCTACTACCTCCAGACGACAGCCAATCAGGGCCTTCCGCTGAGCTTAGCCAATAACAGCACCGTTACCCTGACGACAACCTCCTCGCCCTCGTCTCATGAACACATCATCCTCCACAGTCTGTCGGTCAGTTTTCTGCCCTGCTGAGGGTAAAAGTGTGTGTGTGTGTGTGTGCGTCTTTTCACATGCTTTCCATCTCCAGGCCGACAGCCTCTGCTCCAGCGAGGGCGTCATCATCCAGACTGTCACCTCTGACCCCGCCTCCTCCTCCTCTGAAGCCCTCAGCCAGTCGCAGCTGGTGGTAGAAACTGAGACCCAGGGCCAGGACGATCATCTCAACGCCACAAGTCTGCTGGAGGGGTCGGAGGGCGTCGTCACAGAAACTCAGGAGCCAATCACAAATGGCTTCAGTGACACAGACAAAGTAAAAATCTACGTTTTTCCTCACAAATTGGTTGCATGCTTTTAATTTGAAAAGCTTCTGTTAGTATTGTTTTGTTTTTGTTGATAAATAAAGGGGTGGACAAAATAATAGAAACACCAGCCAGTTTTGTGGATTTAAACTTTTTTATGGTCAGAAAATGTAAGAATTTTAACTTAACAAATAAATCTATATTTACTTTGTATAGTGAAAACACTAAGGGGGGAGGGTGGGCTGACAACACATCCAAGTCAGCTATGTTGTTCTCATACGCAGAGCGAGCACACAGTGATGACTGAGAACAGTACAACAGTGTGTGTGTCTGTGTTTGTGTGTGCCAGGGCCTGAGTTCCCACCCGGTGGAGGCTCCACTGGTGCATTCTGGGATAACGTCTGGCAGCGCCGTGTTGATCGTGTCTCCTCCTAACATCAGCAGCACACTAACGGGTAAAACGCACACACACAGTTAAAGTAGAACGTAACTGCGAATCTACGCTCTGCCTCCTGTCAGTGAAACTATGGCAACCGTGTCCCATGAGGCTCAGTATCTCCGTTACGGCTCAGAGACGAGTCCCTGTGTGCCAGGACACGAGCGCTGCTTCAACTTCAAGTTAAACTGTCGTTTAAATGATGAGGTTGTGCTTTAGTGTCCATGCCGCCCATCTTTATGTCGGGTGGTGAAAATACCCAGGCTTCCAAATCTGATGCCCTCCACCCTTGCGGTGCACCTGGATATTTTGACGATTAAAAGTAGAAAAATAAATTAAATAAACATGAATTTAAACATAGCCTGAAGTTTCTCTCTCTCAGTGTGTAATTATACTCCTGCATGAGTTTTAGAGCACACACGAGCGTCACTTCCTGTCTGTTTTTCATCAGATCCCATCTTGGAAAACCAGGAAGTCTCTGACTGAGTCTGACTTTCTGCTGCAGCTGTCGCTCAGTGCGACACCTCCACCTGTCGGCTTGGCCCGGTGTGTCAGACTGTGATACTTGCTCCCCTCCCGCTTCCTGTTTCCTCTTTAACTTGGAGATGCGAGCATGTGAAAAGCTAAACTGAACATTTCTGGAGCCCCTGAATGAAATGACCACAGTGCCAAAGAGACTAAAGCCTGGACACTTTAATGTGAAAGGACCCTCGGATCTGAAAAATCTTTCTTTGTAATTTTACATGATGGTGTTTGTTTGGCTGCTGACAATGATCAACAGAACTCAAAGCAATATTTCAATGTTACATATTTTCCTCCTTTTTTAACATGACTGAAGTTCACCTTTATTTATTTCTGCTTATTATTGAAGACTTTAAATCGTAAACCTGCTGTTTTCAGCAGGAACTTTGGTGAAATTTTAAAGTAAAAAAACCCCCAAAACAAATAATTCTGAAGTTGTGGTGAGGTTGGCTTTTATTTGAAAGGCTGGGCTCTTTTGCCCTAAAGCTTTTTAATCCTGTTCCTCAGTAACACACAGCTCTGTTTCCATTGTTTCACAGCTGTTAACACCAGTAACATCTGCTGGATTTATCTGCAACTGAAAATAGTCCCGCAGAGAGCATTCATTCAAACAGATGGCGCAGTGACGGGCGTGTGGCTGGTTTTGGTGTTTTAGTGAGTTTTGGGTGACCTGGTCAGAAGTCGAGTTGCCTGCAGAGGCGGTGATTTCTTACGGTCAGTGTAAACAAAAGCAGCCTTGCATGTTTAAGAATGAGGAATCCAGTTTATAGTCTGGTTTGGTAATTCTGGGTGAACTGGGCCAAAGTAATTAACCACCAGTGTTCTTCTTGCCATTGTTCCAGTTGCTAATGCTGCCTTTCAGATTCGACCTGATCATCATTCAACCTTCCAAACGTTGCTGCCGTTTAGTTTTCTGTCTTCATTTTTTCTGTTAGACTCGGGTTTATCATCTTAAGATGGAAAATGACCTCCAGCTTCTTTTTTTTTTTCATCCATTCTTGGATGCGAAACTTATTGTTGAAAAAAAGAGCTGAAGGCTTTAAAACCCTCGATGGTGTTTTTTTTGCGAAAACCTTAAAAGGTCATAAAGCAGGAGCAGCAGAAGGAATGGATGCTTGAGGAGGACTGAATGGAGTGGAAACAGCCAGATTAATAACATTGACACAGCTTTATGGGTAAAGCCATTTACAAAGCTTTCATTCATTTCCACTAGTGCTACAGTTGGCCTGAGAGAGTGAGAGTGTGTGTGTGTGTGTGTATGTGATTTAGAAATGCTTAGTGCAAAGAATTGGCAGTCGGTATAATTCGGCATTTAAATCCAACTTAAAATCCTCTCAGCTACATGTGGACAGTAATTACATACATGGTGATCAGAAGAACCCGACAAATGGAGAAAACACAGATTTGCATATTTCTTGTGTGCTGCTACAACCGCCTGCTAACGTCTACAGTACTGAACAGCTGCTTCCCTCCATGCTCACAGTCTGCATCCAGGTTAAAGGAAAAGTCCACCTGGTTCTCACCTGAGCAGGTAACAGCAGCAGAATACATCCGAGTCTGGGCTGAGGACAGAAAGCCCCCTGAATGCACCACTATGGCCCTGTTTGTTTTTTATATTAATTAATGGTACCAGACCACACACCACCATTAGCTTCTCAGCAGGGTTGACATACTAGAATCCAATAAGGAGATTCTCAGTCTGGTAAGATGGGGTTATGCTAAGACAGTGCCCTGGTCCTTTGGTCCCTTTGTAAGCTTCTCTAAAATGTTTCAATTGTTCTGAAGGGTCCACTTTGTGTCATTTGGAAGCAGATTTAGGATAAAACAGGTTTATGCTGTCCACAGACTGTATATAAAAGATGGACATGACCACTGTGACATCACAGGTTTGTTGGGCACCACCATGGTTTATCTCTGCTGTGGTTGTTAAAGGTTTGAACAGTGTTTGTATCAGTATAAAAACATGTTCGTTTCTGTGTTTTAACAAGGGAGTCTATAGAGACCGACTCACTGTTGGAGCTAGTGGCCACTACAGGAACTGCAGGTTTTGTTTTTGGACACTTCCTCTCTGTTGGGTTGTCATTCCATCAGTCACTAAACATCTTTATCCAGCCCGTAACTCTTCAATGAAGATATGCTGAAGCTCTCATGGATGTTTTATTTACAGTCTGTGGACTGAAAGGTCCTCCTAAGAGCACGCAGGGGGCGCTGCCTCTGTTTCCTTACAGATAACAGTTCAGGGGAAACATGACCTGTTACCCTGATTCATGACCCACATTAAACTTTGCAGATGTGGTTATGATCCCATTTGCTGGTTTCAGGTCTTGTTTAATACAACATGTTTATTTTCTAACTTAAGGCTCCTAAATATGAGGGGACCAGGGTAAAATTAGCAAATCAGAGCAAAGCTGATGAGCAAAAGAGCTTTTACATTCAGCATGTGTTCCTAATTCCTACCGTCCTGTTAATGGGAGCTTTGATTGGGTTTTTTGGAGTTTAATGATCAAAACATATCTTTAAAGAAATGCAGATCAAACATGAGGGTGAAGGAAAGCTAAATGTAGAAGACGTCAGATTTAAAGCGACTCTGAGAATGAGAGGTGGATTTTTCCTTTAACTGAAGCGTCCCAAACAAGTGGTCATTTGGTCATGTGACCCAAACTGAAAGCGTGTGCGCGTGTAAACACACTTGACTGTGTGTTGTGCTCCAGCAGTTTGTCTCCTCCTACAGTACATCATCATCATTGTCACTGGGAGTCCAGTCTCTGTGCACAGTTCCCACTGGTGCTGGTTCCACAGTAGGTTCAAGTTTGTGTAACATTTGTTATTTTGGTCATGTGACTCCTTTCACACTGGTCCTGCTCATGAAGGCCACGTGTTCCCTTGTTCCTCCTCGCCTTCCTCGGCCCCGCCTTTACCTGACGTCGTGGAAGTAGAGGTTGGCACATATACACAGCAGCACGATGGACGCCAGCATGAAGTAGATCAGATTCCTGAATTTGGGCTCCAGGTCGCCCTGCCGGTACCAAAATATCTGGAGGAGAGAGAGAAGACGTTTAAAGGCTCCCTTCTGTGACCCGGCGACCTCTGCGTGAGCATTCGGCCATGTTTGTTTACCAGTACTAACGTGGAGCTGCAGGTCAGTAAGATGCACACGGCGAAGAAGATGTTCAGCGGCCGCGGAGGCATCGTAGGAAACACAAAGGAACAGATGACAGTCACCTGCAAAACAAACGCTTATTAATAAAAATACATGCTAATGAAGTTACGTCACCTGTTTGTACGTTCTTTTTAGCACAACCTGCAGTCGCAACCAGAGATGGTAAAAACTTCTGAAAGCTGCGGCTGCTAATGCTTTTGGTCGTACAACTGCTTCGCAGTCAGGTGACAAGAACTTGTTCATTCTGGTCATGTGACCCAAACTGAAAGTGTTTTCCTTCAAAGTAAAGATTTAATCTCAGGGGTGGCAGCATGTTTCAAAATTTGCAACTTTTACTTTGAAGGCGAATGTTCCATTTCCTGTTAGCGCCCCACTTTCTGGGGTTTCAATGGCGTTCCACTCAGCGAACGTTTGAAGATAAGCTGATGTCTTGCATGAAGCCTACAGGAAACCATAGAAACCTGTGAGTGCCAATTTCACCTAGCAACACCAAGTCTGAGAACAACATTTTCCCCTCATGTCCTATTCTTATATCACATCCAATATGGCCAATAGCTTCTGAGCGAGACATCGCTGACCCTCAGCGCGACCTCAGGAAACGCTTTCCTGATGAGCTTACTGGCTCAGTTGCTCATTTTTAGGCCACACTGAAAAAAAGATAAAAGCTGGTGAATTTTGGTTACTCTGAGAGCAGGGTTACCCGGGGTATGCTCACTGCTTCACAGTTTGTGACTGCCAAATCATTAGGAGATGAGGATATCCAGCTACATGGTGGATAATTTAGCTGCAAAAATGTTAAATGATGCCATAACAGTTATGAAAAAAATCCTGAGCTTGAGTTCCTTTATTCTGCTCCTTACTCTGAGCTTTAGACAAACCCATGCTGCCTCAGCACGCCAGCAGCATGGGTTTGAAATCAAAGTGGGCTCTGGCTGACAGATGTGTTCAGGGACAAAAAAATAAATAAAAATGGAGATGCGACGCTGTGCTGAGAGGAGAAAAGCAGCAGCTGCCAGACTGGCTGGTTTCACCTCTGCCCACACAGGAGCTGCTTTTTCCTGTGTGCCAGAGCAGGTGTGGTGACATTTTTGGTTTTTTACGTCTGTATGAATGATGCGACTTACCAGAACCACCACAGATGTAAATCCCCCCACTGCCGTGTTGATGATTCGATCCTGCAAGAAACAGATCAGGTGAGTGCATCGCCCCGAGGATCACGTACTGCTGATCAGAACTGATCATTTTCCATTAAACTGACTCTAATGAATTATTTCAGCACAAGCGTCAGTTATTAAATCAAATATTCAGATTAATCCACTGGTGAAAGTAGTCCCCAGCAGGTTTTACTCTTTATAACACAGCCCAGTCGCTCTCCTGTAGAAACATTAGTAATGGCTGCCATCATACCCGAGCGGACGTCTCTCCAAATAGCGGCCTGTTGTCCAGGCCGCTCGTGCCATACGTCCTCGTAGTGTAGTCATCCATGGTGGCGCCGGCTCAGCCCCAACCGATTGTTTTTCAACAGCGCCACCTCGTGACAAAGCTGCGCCAGTTGAGCTGCATGCTAGCCGGCTCTTTCTGCACACCCGGGCAAAGGCGGTCAGTGTGGGTGGAGTGGTGGGGACATTATGGGGGTGTGGACTGAAGTGGCCAGGTAGGCTGCCGCTGCTCCCCCTTCACCTGAGTGACAGGAAACAGAGACTGTTAACAGGAGGCAGCATGGGCGGAGCTCCCTGAAAAGCATTAAACGTCTGAGTGTCAAAGTTTCTCTCAGAGGAATGACATGGTTTTCTGGCAGTGGCGGTCAGCCACCACTGCCACTGATAAAAGGATACGACAGAAAGATTTACATTGTAGTTCCTCCTGCTTCACTTCCTCTTTGTTTAGGATAGATAACAAGCCACAGCTGCTGACATCGATGCAGTGAATGGTGCAGAAAGAGGAAGCTCAAATCAAAACCTCACAGTCTTGTCTAAAGAGCTGTAAGCTTCAAAGTGGCATTAGTCTGATGGTTCACAGGCCGGTCAGCCGGACCACGAGCCTGATGCTGCCTGCTCACATGCTAACCTTAATACTTTACAGTCTGGGACGTTTACCTGGAGGTCTGACAAAAAAAAAAAAAACAGGAGGAGAAGAAGAAAACGGCACTCTGCAGTGAAACTGAAAAAAAAAACAAAAAACACCTGCTGCTACACAGTTCTTATGAACACCATTAATATTTCATACACAACAGAATTCATTTCTATAAAAAACAAAGTGACAGCTGTGTCTCAGGCACAAAAGAAAGATCCCACCTGGCCCCCTCAGAAGCAGCCATGCATGTTCTCTATAACAGAAGCTTGGAAAACCCTGTGAGAGATGCAGTGTTTGGGTGATGAGGCTGCAGAATGGTTTATAAGTCAGGAGGCCCGAGGTCCTATTTTACTTTGTTTTTATAAAAACATAAATGAAGACAAGTTTACAGCTGAATCTTTACACTGATGACACAGCGGCCTGCTCCAGGCTCTCTCAGGCTGCAGAGAAAAGTTGAAGGCAAGGTTTAATTCTCACACACATGCACGCACACGTGTATGTATGTGAGGGGACAGCTGTTTCGACGGTAACCATAGAAACAGCTCTGATCATCTTCACTCACTTTTAAGAGTTGTTATGGACCCAGTTCTCCCATTTTGCACCTCAGTTATGGAAAAGCCTTTAAAAACATTTAAAGTGTTTATTAAAGAATTCCATCTGTAACACTGCTCAGTGTTTCTTCTCCAAGTGCTCAGATTTTATTTTTATCCTGTTTGTTCTATTTATCTTTGATAATGTTGCAAAAATAAAGAACCCCCCCCCCACACACACAAAAATAGTTCATGAGTGTTTTAAAAAAATGAGTATATTAGGAAATGATTTTAACTCAGAGGGAGTCACAGCTTAAAGAGGAGTCTGGTGTCAAAGGTCGGCTGCACCAGCGCTCATCTCTGTCACAGATTTTATTCTGTGTAGTTTCTTCAGACTCTGAAATCAAAGCTGGTTTTAGAAAAATGAACAGAAGCCAGACTTGGACTTCAGACTGTGGCGCTCATAGCGGCTGTCACACAGATCACCGATACACTCTTCTGCAGTCTGAGGGCCTTAACAGTAAATTCTAGCAATTTAAAGCTAAACTTCAGTAAAGCTATAAAATATGAGCCTGTAGAGGGAGAGTGGGGTGACGACATCGCCACACGGGCACAGACACATCCTCTCAGCAGATTCAAGCGCCACTTTTACAAAGGCGGCTGCAGACGTTTCTTCTTTTCTGGGTGAGAAGGCGTCAAGAAAGGAAATAAAACCCTCAGCAGAGCTTTCTCAGCAGAAAAACACAAGAGTGCAAAACAACAGCTCCTTTATCACCGAGCGTACCGCGGGCCCAAGGCGGCATTCCTCTTAAGCCTTGTGATTCACTAGGCCGCTTAACAAGAAACCCAGATTCTGAACAGAGGCACTGAAAAACAAAAATTACACCCCGATAAATCCAAAAGGAAGAACACAAACACAGCAGCTTCATACTGCCACAAACCAGAGGAAAATATCCAAACCTGCTCTTTAAAAATACAGGAAGTCACAAACCAGGGCTGATACAGGCTGTGTAGTTATAAAACTGGTCATTCACAGAGTACAGTGAGAATTTGCTAAGAAAAACCTAAAAGAATATAACGTCAGATTTATGAGCAGAAAAACTAAGTCAAAAGTGTGCTCCTTTAATATGTGAGATTTTCTCACAAACGTCTGACATTAAAATCAGTTTTAATCACGTTTAATGACTTTTAAATCTTTACAAAACTCTATCCCACTGTAAGCGGTACATTTCTGAGATCACTTGATCTCAGAGAAAATGTGGCGTGGGTGCACCTGCGGTTTACAGGACAAACACACACGGGTGTTATCTGATGTCCCTTTTTTGCTTGTGTCGTGGTCGTTCCAATCATCCCGCTCTTGTGTAACTGTGGCACCAGCAGAAAGCTACCACACAGCACTCTCGAAGAAACCACGTTCCCACATCTGTGATCAGTCACCTTTAACCTGGACAAACGTTTGTAGGCTGCTACACGTTTTACAGAGTTTAGAGCTCAATAAATGTAACACAGGAGTGTGTTACTCTAATAAAAAGAGCAGTAAGTATAAACAGCTCTTAATTGGAAGCGGAGGGGCAAAACGTCTGTCTTGTAAGTACTGGTTGGTTTCAGGTTGCAGGAATATAAAACCACAAACACTCTGTAAAAACAAATAAACGATAAAAAATCACAGGAAATTACTGAAAATAACTTGTTGGTGATCATTATTGTTTCAATGAATATCCACTTCCAGAAATCTCAGTCTTTAGAATCAAACTGTCCTCCAATATACAGAAATTAAAGAGCTTTAATCTGCTTTGAAAACATAGTCTGACTCAAATTGATGCTGTGCGCTCTGCAGGCTCACCATATAGCTTATCGTGACTGTAATCGCTCAGAAAATACCGTCAAGTCTACTCAAAACAGCTCACTGGCCTCACCTGAGGGTTAACGACCATATGTTAGCACTACGAGGAAAAAACGTCGGAGAAGAGCTCGCATTTTAGCCATAAATATTATTATACTATGTTAAACATGCACAGAAATGAAAAGGAAGAACGGTAACCTTAAAGCTGCCTTTAGTAGTGTTAGCTAACCTGAGATTTACCCGTGATAGGGCCAGCCCGAAGCGGGTGATCCGAGGTAAGCTAACTCCAAACAACTGCTCACCGGCTGCTCGAGAAGAGCCCACAAATTTACCAAAACCTATTCCTTTAATCTAAATCTTCTAATGAAAAATACCTACTTTCTACTTCTGTGTTGACTCTGCTGGAAACAACTTCAGTGCGATCAGGGTCACAATTAAAGGGAATTAAAGCCCGGCAGGTCCGCCTCGAGTTGTTATCAGAGCCGATCTGTAAGGTAGCAATTCCACTTCCTGTTGGTCCCACTGTACAAAAACCGCTGCATTTCAGACTGGAGCGCAGCAGGGGGCGCTCCTCGGTGAGCAGGAGTGAGTGGAGGTACAAGGCTAAAAATATTTAGACCTGCTAATATCCCCAAAGGTCACATTTTATTGTATTATTCGCTAACACAATATTAATACTTCATCTTTATTTAAATAAAACGATACTACCTTTTAGTTTTTCTGGCTGTGAAAGCAATTTGCCTATTCTGCCAACGCTTGCTGAGTTGCCAGGTAGGGATTTACGACAGTACGCGCTCTCTTGACGGCACATATTTATGGACGATAAACATGCGCACATAAAACACAATAGAAACTTTTACGTGTTCAGAATACCTAATTGACTGAGATGAGTGAAGGTAATGGTACAAAGAGGCAGCTACTACAAATTCTCTGATGCTGCCGGCTTCTTGCCTGAAATAAAAATGGCGGCTGCCGTAAAGTTTGTAATGGTACTGTGACGAAGAATCACAAAAGCTTTTTTAAACTACACTTGAAACCCCTGAAAAATTAAAGTAGCATGATGTTTGTTATTTTAAAAACATACTTTTATCAAAAATATGTTGAAAATTAGCTGAAGAAAATTATAACGACACAAAATTTACATTTTGTGTCTCCGTTCATTCGGGACTATCTCACGAGCGCCCTCTAAAAACAGCAAATACAAAATGGCGAGAGTTCCCCTTACAATTAAAAGCTCTCTCCTGTTTTTAAAGGCGAGTGGAATAATTGTTGGGCCGACGCTTAGTCCAAACTCCATTAGAAAATCTAATAAAAACAAACAAACAGCAAAAAACAGGCAATTATAACCACCAAAAGCGCCGTGTCTAATAAAAAAAAGGTAATGTAACAATGGCAACTAATAGGCACGTGATTTTAACAATTGCTTTTTAAAATGAAGTCTTTACAGTTTAAACCGGCGAATATATTATTTTATAGAACACATTTCTAAAAAAAAAAAAAAAAAAAAAAAAAATTTTTTTTAAAAAAAAAAATTTTTTTTTTTTAATTTTTTTATTAAAAAAAAAA
>VUQR01007127.1:20849-32678 GCA_015108515.1 Hemichromis elongatus | reverse complement strand
CCCCCCCCTCTCTCCCCCCCCCCCCCCCCCCCCGCAGATCTGAGTTCGACCTGGACTATGACAGCTATCACGAGGACTACTATGACAGGTACTGGCAGAAAGCTATGCATGGCAGCATATACACCTCATTGCTTGTCTGTGTGTCACAGGTGGCTAAAGGCAGAGGCTAAAGCGGATTCGTCATCCTGACAGCCGCTGGTAGTCTCTGCTCCCTGTTGCTGCCTCCCACAAAGCTGTCAGTCATTCTGTCTTTGCTTACAGTGTACCCAAATACTACACAACCTCACTAGTCACACACACACATATCCAAACATGACACAAACTATATCTTTACACACTATTTACACACACTAAAACGGTGGGTTTTGATTTGTATTCTAAATCAAGGGTGTCCTGAAGACACATTTGCACAAAGATAAAGAAGGTTTGCTGAATTTAAGAGGCAGTGTGCATTTCATACAGTACTGTGCAAAAGTCACCCCTCCCTTTTTATATATTTTTCTTGGAAAATGAGAAAATATGTTCAGTGATATATTGTAACGTGCAAACATAAATTACAATGTTTGCATGTTTCAGTATTCTTCAACACAGCCTGAACACTCTAAGTCAAACTTTATTTTAATTTCTTTAAGCAGTGTTCATGAATACTTCTCCGGGCTTACTGAAGGGATCTCAGAGGTCTTCTGTGGATGAGCTGATTCAATAACATTGAAGTCTGCGCTCTGGGGAGGCCAGTCCATTACTGATAGTCTTCTGTTGTGTATTTTTCTAACCAGTTGGCAGAAATTTAAAGTAATTTGCTTTATGGATGGTATTGCTTGTTGGATCAAAATCTGATAAAACTTTTGTGTTATCATTCCATCAGTTTTGACAAAATGCCCAACACCACTGACTGAAATGCAACCCCAAACCGTGACGAAGCCTCTACCATGTTTAACAGATGGCTGTTGACAGTCACTGATTTGAATAATGAGTGATGAATGGCTTCTTAACAGCAACCTATCTATTAAAAAAAATACTCAGGCCACTGAAAAATCCAAGAAAAATATCTCCTAGGAAGAAAAATATAGGAATGCTACATGCTTCAATACTTTTACTCAGTACTGTATATTGTGTCTTAATCTTTTTATGCATAACTCAGTGAGATTATAAACTGCTGGTCTGTTGTGTCGTTGTAAATTGTTTAGCCAAAACTAGCTTAACAGAACTGCTGAGCTCAATTTTTTAAAGTTTTAAATCTGTGAATGAAAACCATTCCTCGAAAACAGTCACCAAGATGAAGTGACTGTGATGGTTCTAGCACAGTATTAATATCCTTTTCGTATTCAGAAAACACTTGGTGGCCCCTTGTGCCCAGTATTAAAATATTTTTTCTGTTTCTCCTCCCATTTATTCAAGTTTCTGCTTTCAAGTAGCTGATTTCAAATCTCCAGGCCTTATTAAGCAGGAAATCTAATAACTGATTTAATTTCCCTAGCGCCTTCACTTTCAACTAAAATGAGTTCTTAAGAAACAGCTTGTACTGGGAGATGACTGAAAAACTAAAAGTGCCATAACGCTTCACTTTAAATTGGTTGTAAAAAGAAGTGTCAAACATGACAGCTCTTTTTGTGGAAATGTGACAGGTTTTATTTAAGTTTTCTCTTTTAAATTTGCACTTTATACTAGTTTCTGAAAAAGGTCGACAACAGCCATACTGACATCTCATAAACACCAAAATCTGTCTTTTGTTTTGGACAGATCATGAACTCTTGTCTCAGCTGTTAGTTTACAGTGTACCGTGAGTGCAGCTTCTAGGTAGATGGTGTGGCTAGGTGAGCTTCATTTAGGGTAGCGCCTTTTTTTATTGGTCATCCACTGAAACTGCTCTGGGACCAACCTGCCTCCCCTCAGGCTTCAATTATAATTGCTCCGCTCAGCATATCTGAATAAAAGAAGGCAGTCAACTTGCTGAGACACACACATGCACAGGCAGCGTGAGAATAACACCGCATCCTGTAGCTTCTCTCACACCTAGTTGAGTATTATTGCTGAGTTGAGTGCTACCTGTCATTTTTTTTTATTGTTTTATGTGGTTTTCCTCGCGTTGGGGTTTTTTTTTTCCATCTTTGTTCAGGGGGGAAACACTCACTGTTGATTTTCAATTTGTTTTTAACACAGTGCATGATTATTCCCCACACTGTTGGCTCGCGCTTTTGACAGCTGTGCGTGTTTGAGTGCATGCGTGCGTATTCCTCTGGGTTTGAGTGACTGTGAGCTGTGCGTGTGCATGCGTGCGCGCACGTTTGCATCTGTGTTTGTTGTTTGTGTACGTCAATATGCGGGAAAGGGAGAAATGACTGTTTTTGCCCGCTGTCCTCTTGAGCAAACACAAAAGTAAAGTGTCTTTCAACACAGATAACAGCTCAGGCTGACAAAGCTGCTTTCCATGTGGGGTCTAATCCATGGAGACAAACACTCTCACACACACTCACACACTTTTCTGTAATCCTCACTCCTCTACCGTCTCTCATTGTCTGAGCTTCTATTCTTTGAGATGACACTTCAAAGCCGGTGTAACAACACATTGTCTATCTGCCCCTGCACACAGCTCTAAAAGACTTTAAACTCCCTTAAGTCTTTGGTTTCTATGTCTCCCCGCACGGACAATGCTCAAAACCTCTAATCTCACACACACTTACTGTGGCCTAATACACTCCATGCTTATGTGACATTGTGATGCATACGTGTCTGAGTGTGTATTGTGGATGTGCTAGAAACAGTCTGTTCAAAAATCACTATATCAAGTAGACAGGCTTCACATAATATGACAGATCAGGAAACAATATAGGAAACTCTTCAGGAAGCCAGACTGTGTCTGACTTACGGGCTAACGGCTCAATCAGTAAATCTAAATTGCCATCCAAAATCAAAGACCTTGCAGATGACAGCTTGTCTTCCTGTTGTTGGCTTGTTATATACAACAGAGGAGCACTTCACTTGCAGGCTTTGCAGAAATAATTTCGTTTGTTTTCAGACTTTCATTTGTCCTGAAATATCTAACTCTTTGGCTATTTTTTTTAAGTCACTGAGACTATTATAGTAGTGTCATGGTACTGTGTTGTTAACTCAGTGTTATGTGTTTTTGACCTTTTGCACCATATTAAATTCTTTTTTTTTTTTTTATTTTGAGAAGTGAATTTTCTGGATTTTATTATGTTGGGATTTCTTGTTTAGTTTGTGTGACTAGAAATGGTAGAGTTTGGTGACCCCTGGTAATTTTTCTGCTATATTATTAGAGGTCTCCTGTTTAGTTTTTGGTAAATGGTAAATGGCCTGTATTTATATAGCGCTTTACTAGTCCCTAAGGACCCCAAAGCACTTTACATTACAGTCATCCACCCATTCACACACACACATTCACACACTGGTGATGGAAAGCTACATTGTAGCCACAGCTGCCCTGGGGCGCACTGACAGATGCGAGGCTGCCGGACACTGGCGCCACCGGTCCCTCTGACCACTACCAGTAGGCAACAGGTGAAGTCTCTTGCCCAAGGACACAACGTCGGAGCCGGGGCTCAAACCAGCAACCTTCCGATTACAAGACAAACTGCCAACTCGCCCCATTTTTAGTTAATTTAAGGTTATAAGTTTATGTTCCCGCTTCCTTGGTCTGGTATTTCTGTTTTGTTCCTTGGCGTCACCTCTTGTCTGTCATGTCTCTCGCCCTCTCTCTCTCTCTCTCCCTCATCCCTGTCATATCTCTGTGCTGTCTCCATGTTCTTCTCCCTGTGTTTCATCCTTTGTCTCCCTCAGTCTGTCGGGACTTTCCATGTTTGTTTATCCCCGTCTTCGTGTCAAGCCTGTGTGTCCTCGTCTGAGTCTTGGTTTGTGTGCTACTTCCTGTTTTATTTTTGACAGTCCCTCGTGTCATGTGCATTTTGTTCAGTTTTGCTTCCCCTGTCTCGTTATGCCTGATTTGAAACAAATCAACCAAAATGACAAGGCAATTGAAATTTTTGCTATTTAAAAAAAAAAAAGAAACAAACATATAGCATGTGTGTGTGTTCACCGCCTTTGCTATAACACTCAAAAATGAGCTCAGGTGCATCCTGTTTTCACTCATGACCTGTCAGATTTTTCTACAATTTAACTGGAGTCCACCTGTGATAAATTCAGTTGACTGGACATGATTTGGAAAGGCACGCATTTGTTTGTATAAAGTCCCATAGTTGACAGTGCATGTCAGACCTCAAACCAACCCAGGAAGCCCAAAGTATCATCTGCAGACCTTAGAGACAGGATTGTATCAAGTCACAGATCTAGGGAGTGGTACAGTAACATTTCTGCAGCACTGAAGGTCCTGTCATCTGGTCATGTGTAAATGGAAGGAGTTTAGAACACCAGGGCTCTTCCTAGATGTGGCTGCCCGACCAGTATGAGTGATTATGGAAGGTCCTTCGTCAGGGAGGTGACCAAGAACCTGATGAACACTCTGACTGCATTCCAGCATTCTCTGTGGAGAGAAGAGAACCTTCCAAAAGGAGAGCCATTTCTACAGCACTCCACCATCAGACCTGTATGGTACAGTGGCCAATCAGTAAAAGGCACATGACAACAAACCTAAAATAGTGAAGCATGGTGGTGGCAGCATCATATTCTTTTGGCAGTGGGAACAAGGAGACTAGCCAGGGTCATGGGAAAGATAAATGGAGCAATGTACAGTGAGATCCTTGATGGTAACCTCCTCCAGAGCGCTATGGTCCTTGGACTGGAGCAAAGGTTCAGCTTCCAACAGGACAACGACCCTAAGCACACAGCCAAGAAAACAAAGGAGTCAGAGACCACTCTGTGAATTTCCTTGGCCCAGCCATAGCCCAGACCTGAACCTGACTGAACATCTCAAGGTTGTGCAGGATGCTCCCTATCCAACCTGATGGATCTTGAGAGGTTCTGCAAAAAAAGGGGGGAAAACTGCCCAAAAATAGCTATGCCAGGCTTGTAACATGATACTCAAAAAGACTTGAGGGTATAATTGCTAGCTAAGGTGCTTTAATAAAGAATACCTATGTAAATGCTATATTTTTGTTTTATATTTTAAACAAATCTGCAGGAATTTCAAGCCAACTTTTTTACACTATCATTGTGTAGAATCACATGGAGAACATTTTTTTAATCCATTTTGGAATAAGGCAGTTATGTGACAAAGTATGGAACAGGTGAAGCACTATGAATACTTTCTGGATGCACAGTATAATTTAAAACATTAGCTTCCCACAATTTCTACATGTGTGCCAAGTGATGATTGGTTGGTTTGGATCCTGTAGCTTTGTAGCTTCACCTGGTCACTGGGTCAGTGAGTGTTGAGGCCATTGCATTCTTCAGTCACATCATTATTTCACAAACACACAGTGTCATTTTTTGTAACCACTATAGAGGTTGACAGTGATACACCCCCTGTCACCGGCACTACTAGCCTGCCGGGGAGCTATTGATTGGCCCTGACAGAACCAATTACATTCAGTGACAGATAGAGACATGAAGCTGTCCACAGGGAGGAGGCAATGGTGAGAGTGAGACAGTTTCACTCTCTTGCATTTGATAAATAGAAAATAAAAGTCAAAGGAACATAGAATAGCCACACCCATATTTATCTATGACGGCTGGACAACTGCTTTAATTTGCATCTCTTTTTACTTTGTTTGAATATGATTACATTTTTTTGTAGTTCCAGCATCTAAGTTTTGGTATGAATGCTGATTTGAATTTGATACTTTAAGAACTTTTAAAACGTACAATATATATTCAGCTGTGCAAGAAAATATTCCAAATCAAAATACAAGAATACTAGTCCCAGTTTTGAGCATTGCAGTGTGCCCTGCATCAATCTGCCATGTGAGTGAAAGTTAAACTGGCACGAAACATTCACCACCCGTTGCCTGAAACAGTAGATCTAACATCATTGTGCTCTATACGAAGGCTGTGAACAGCTCAAATTGACTGCACAACAATAATCTACATACACCCTCCAATTTCAGTCATTTCCACCTATGTGTGATAAAATGCCTCTGATTATCATTTCAAACACAAGCACAAAATCACACAGACACAGCTACAGCAGAACCACACAAGTTGCTGCATGAAAACAGTCATTTAACAATATTTATTGTTGAAAATGTGTCTACCTAATCTACAGGGTGTATGACTACCAACGTGTGCCAGCTTCCTTTTCTCCCCTACCCCTGGGACCCAGTCTTGCCAAGCGATCCCGTTCCTCCTCCTACTCCTCTGGGCACAGACGCAGCCGAGACAGAACCCACTCCAAAAGCTCCAGAGCCCACTCTACTAGTTCAGCCACAGCCAAGTGTGAGCAATATGAATAGGATGTCACTGAGATTTGATTGCTGTGGAAGAAACAAACAAAAAAAATGAAAAACAAAACAGCTTTATTCTACATCTTAAATTAGACAAGTTTGATAATGTAGGTTTCCACTTTTTGCCTAAAACAATGGTGTGTGCAGTTTTAAAACTATGCATTTATACTTACATGCTTAATAAATGTATCTTATAAAAAAAAGAAACCATGCGTTTTACAGCGGCACAGTTTTGTAGTTTTGTCTCTCTACACCACCACAGTGAACTTTAAAATCAAACAATCAATTGAAGTGCAGACTTTCAGCTTTAATTCAAGGGGTTGAACAAAACCATAGCATTAATTGTTTAGAAATTACAGCAATTTCTAGGCCTCCATTTTCTCAGAGTTAATTAGACAGTTGACTGACAAGCAGTTTCACGGGCCGTTCCCTCAGTTTTCCATGACAAGCAGATGAAAGATCTAGAGTTGTTTCCAAGTATTGAACTTGAATTTGGTAGCTGTTCACAGGGACTCTCAATATGAGGTCCAAACAGATGTTGATACAAGTGAAGGAGGCCGTAATGGCTGAACCAAACAGTAGATTCAGAGGCAGAATAAAAGTCTTTACCATCAGTCCAAAAATTCTTTGGACAGAATAAACCATGATTAACTTATACTAGAATGATAGGAATAGAAAAGTACAGAGGAAAAAGGGAACATTTCATGATCTGAAGCATACTGCATGTATGTCAAATATGGCGTTATGGCATAGCCATGTATGGATGTGGAACTGAAGGCAGCTGCATTAAGGCCTTGCAGAGCATGTCATTTGATGATGTCCATGGGTTCTTGACTCCTGCTGATCAGACTGAAATAGATTTTCTTCCAACGGCTTAACAGTTGCTGCAATGCTTTTGTCAAACCCTTTGAATTAAACCTGATGGTCTGCATCTCAATCCCATCCTAATTTATTTAAAATCTACTTTGGCAATGTACAGAGATAAAATTACATGTATATGTATTTTTATCTAAATATTTATGGACCTAACTGTATATTGTTCCAGTGTCGTCACAGAGGTCTTACACTAGCTGAAGTACATGCAGAATTCTTTCCAAAGATGTTTCCAGATTGTGTAATTTCCTAATGTCACTTACATTTTCCCGCTTTCTCTGTCCTTGCAGTGGGGATGGAGGAGTTGCAGGTGATTAAAAAGGAGCTGACTCTGATAAAGACACAGATCGATGGGCTGCTTGACAGTCTTGACAGGATGGACACACAGAGGAATGACCACAAAGGTGAGACACTCATTCAGAAAGACAGTGGAGTCGGGTGGCTGTGAGATCGAATGATAGATAATCTATTTGCACATCAGAATCATTTTAAGGAGGACTCCGGCGATATGCCGCGTTCAGATTCCTGCTTGATTAGCTCCTCCAGTCACAACCCCAATCAAAATGATTCAGGATCTGTATTGCAGGGAAACTGGGGGATGTGAATGCACTGCATGGATGGAGCCACTCTTATTTTACCTGACAAATCAATTATTTTCCTCCAGTCAGAATTTTTTAAAAAGTTGAATCCTGGCGGATATAGGCTGTAGGGGGTGAGGTGTATAGATTTATGGTTGGGATCAAATTATGGAACATGCTGAACAAACAGTGTGGTTGAAGTAACTGACTGATGAGACTTCTGCAAACACAAATAATCGAGTACTGTGAACGGCAGCGGATCGCTACACATAGAGGCAAGAGCTATTGCTGCCCTCATGTGGACATCTGCAGGTCACTGCAACTGGCTACGAGAAAACAGCTCAGGGAATAAAGGACAAAGCTTTATTGTCTTCCTTAAGGAAATTATTTTAGCCACTGCCTTAATTAAACCGACCATGACTGAAACACTGACTTTAAACCACTCACTTGATGCAGTTCAACCTCCTCGGAGTTCCCGACCCCTCAGTCACTGCTACACTTAAATATTGTTGACTGAACACAGCACTTTAACCTTGAAACCATTATCACAACATCCGACTGAATAAACATTTTTTGACTACCTGCGTTTTACTGTCTGTGGATTTGCACTTGCAGAAGCCTATGTTAAAACTCTCCTGTCTACTTTGATTGACCTTGGCTGATAGATAGCTCTCATCTTTATATTAATTTATCTCCAGCTTTGCTTCATTCCCCTGTCCCTCCCTGTCTAGCCTTGCCGTATCTCATCTCCCTCTCACTATCATCACATCTGTCCTTCATCTCGTCACTCCCACTCGTTTTTCTGCCTGTCCTCTAGTATAAAATCAGAGAACACAAATTTTCTTCAGTACGCTGTGCGAACAGCACTTAAGCTCAAATAAAACTGCGGATGTCATGTGTGCATATGTTTATTGGTTTTCTTTTTCAGGGTCTCCACTGAGAGAGGATAGTCCAGTTGGCTCACCATATGCTGCATCACCCAGCAGCCCAGAACACTCCCTTTCCTCCCTCTCCCCTCCTAGTTCCCGCCATCGAATTCACAAGGAGAGCCCTGACCTGAGAGAGCCTGATGATGACCACCACACAGTAAATGTTGTTTATAAAGCATATGCTAGTTTAAGGGGATACTGATGCTATGACCAGAAAAAGTTTAATACTTTGTCTGGAACTTTATTTTGATCTTTGTTAGGGCTACATTTTGTAAATATATGGATGGACAGTAATGTTAGAATATAATTTATATTATTCTTTAGAAAACACAGTTTTTACTTGAAAATCATACAGGCAAGAAACCCACATGTTTCAGTCTTGTGAGGGGCTTGGACATCAAGCAAGACTTTGAAATCAGCGTATACTGGCATAACAAAATTTTCCTGAGTCATTCTGAGCTGGCAGTTAATGAAACACCTTCTTTGTTTCCCTCCCACTGTCTGTCTGCCTGTTTGTCTGTCACAGATGAGCAACCACAGCTCTGACCCTGAGGAGGAAATATGAAGGAGGAATGTGAGAAAACGTAAAAGACATGGATAAGGTGCCAAACATGGAGGAAGAGAACCTGAACCATCAGGCTAACACCCATATCAGAAGCTCAACACAGGGTGTACATATCAAATAACATAATGCATTTAATTGAATCACAGCAACTTGTTTAACGTGACCATGATCCAGATACAGGTATCTTTTGAGTAGCAAGTACACATACATCTGACTGACCAGAACTTGACAGGTTTACATAAGAGAGATACACCGTGACCGTGCTGTAACAAATAAAACAAAACAATAAATTTATGTATTAAACATGTCTACCTGAAGTGAACCAGCTCTATTGTATGAGTGAGTTTGCACCGACAGCAACACTCCAGCGTGACTCACTATGTTTAAGCAAAATAGGTATGAATCATTAAGACATTATGAAACAAACTTACCAGTTTATTTTGCTCACGTCATAGACGGTATAAAAGATGGACGTAGCTACCGTGATGTCACACACTGGTTTCTAAGGTCCTGTTTTAAAGCCTGGAGATTGGACATTTGGTACCTTCACCATCTTGGTTGCAGATAACTGGAGAGTGATGTTTCACTTGCTAATAAGTGTGCGGTTTCATACCACAGATAAGCCTCTATTTGGAAACACAGTATTACCCAGATTTATAGAATAGACTATTTTTTTTAATTCAATATGACCCAAAACGAATGACAGACCCCATAAACTGAGCAGGAATGTGTTTACAGGGGTCAAGTCTTAAAGTCATTTTCCCATTGACTTCTGAAGGAACGGAAGTCTTTTTGCAACCACACTGGCGTCTATCAGATCGTATGCAGGTTTTCAAGCACTTCCACATTGGTTTAATTTTTCATTTCACATTGTACTTTTTAACGTGCATGGCTCACTCTGTGTCACGTGTTTTCTTTGTTTTATGAAAACAGGTGACATACATTAATGTCAGACTATACACACAGTAATCATTTATAAATAGTGTTAATATGAGTGTTTCTACAGCTGATTCATCATTTTGTGTTGGGTTTTTCCTTTCCCCCTGGAAACAGCAAAATAATTCAGCGTTACAGAATGCAAAAGGCCCTAAGAACGTTGAAGTAGATCATGCACAAAGCACATAGGACTATATATTAATAAAGCATGGGCTTTTTTGAACCATGTAAACATACCACTATTTCCAAAATAGGACTATAACTGGAATATTGTCCGGACAATACAATGAAAATGAACTGGATGATCTGCAAGTATTCTAAAATCTGCACACTCTCAATTGAGCTCTTTCATTTTTGAACGCTTAACTCCTATTTTTCAGATATCATAATTTAGCTGGATAATCACTCAGGCGATAAGAGGTTTGTTTTCCACCTGTAGGTATGAGTATGAATGATATACTATAAATGCCCATTAAGTATTTTCAGAAAGAAAATATTATTTTATCTCTTTTAAGTGTATTAGAATAATGTTATAACTCTCTTCCTCTATGTATTAGACACTTTAAGATGTGCAAAGACCCAGGTCAGTGTAATAATGTGTATTATTGTATACTTTACTGTAATTGTTTAGCCGTACAATTTTAACCCTTGCTTTAGGATTTCTTGTGTGTTTTTTAAAGAAAATAATGATGTTATTATAATTCCTATGGTGTTACATGTTTTTGTTTGCATTCTTAAGATATTGCCAAGTGGAAATACTCATTGTCACTGTAGTAAAAGTATTTTCATATTGAGTATAAACATTATTTGTGGTGTTGTGTTTTTATTCTGAAAGACAGGGACAAAAATAGACATTTGATAAGAGTTTCCAACAGCCTGTGAATTTCTGCTGAGTCAAGACACTGAAACAAAATATGACTCTTTTTTTTTTAATATATACGTGAGACTTTGAAAAACAGAAATCCACCTGCAGCCTTTCCACCAGCAGCTATCTCTTTAGAAAGCTGGCTTAGCCTGGGAGAGATGATCGAGACAGAAAGGGAAAGCTTTACTGAGAGCTGAGATATGGAGGCCACATGTGGGGAAATGGCCAGGTTTCAGTTTAATTTAGGCTATAGGTCACAAGGGCCTGAAAGTGTACTAAAAACTAAAAAATGTAAGGATCTTTTGCCCTCTCTTTTCTCATCAGTAACAATGTAAATGATTAATAAACAAACATGGGATGAAGACATAAAATGATATGTAGCTAAATAGGACAGTCTGGTGATTTTCAGTGTGTGATGATGCACATTAACCACATTGCCGTCTTGCGCTCTAATGTCAGCATGTACCTGATGATACAGTTTGATATGGACGCATCAGAAAAAAAATCTCTATTGCTAAAAAGTCATCATTATGAACTCTGATGCAGAGCTCTGCTGTCAACAATAAAATCAACAAGCCTTTATATTTGATAACTCTGATGCTGAACTCCGGGAGCTGAATTTGAAGCTGCAGGTTAGGGTTGAGTGATTCATATAAAATAATGTTGTGAATATTTTTTTGTGAAATTCAAGCGGGGGGGGGGGGGGGGGGGGGGGGTGTAAAATAAT
>VUQR01007127.1:8198-19364 GCA_015108515.1 Hemichromis elongatus | reverse complement strand
CATTTTTTGAAACTAAATCGGTAAATTTGTGTCCAATTTAAACCAGTTGTATGCACTTGAATATTAATCTTGCAAGTATATCTGTCATCTTTCTGTTTTTTTTTTTTTTTTTCTTGTTGCAGATTGTCTTCACCATAAATGACCCTGGGCAAAAGTACCACATCCCTCTGCTTCTGAGTCGTTTCTCTTACAGTACATACAGAGGGAGTTAGAGCTCAAGCAAGAGGAACCTCCTGGGACTACTCCACCTGTTAGCTGTTTGATACATCAGAGGCACATCCATGATGGGAACTGAATAAACTGTTACACGTATTGGACATATTGACAAGGCACAATACTCCATTTCAATTATTCTTTTGTTCTAAAAGTGCCACAATACCCCTATTTTATTTCTTTTTTAAAAACGAAAAGAAACACTGTTATTAATATATGCTGTACTTTAGTCCACCATATCAATTATTGTAAGGTGTTATTTTAAGATGTGTAACGTCTAAACTATCATCGTCTAAATCACCAGCGGAGTTTCTATATTAGATACAAATTAAAACTTATACATATCGATTGATAAATTATGCCACATGTGCACTGCCCTTAAAACGACAATCAGCTTCAAGAAACCCCTTCAGGTCCTGTGAAACCTGAGGGTATATCGTCACAAGAACCATACAAATCACTGTAGGATAAAGTTAAGATTTTTCATATTTCCAGTTAGAAATTCTTCTTCCAGTATTATCCCTTTCAGCTCTAATTAATTATTTAATAAATTAAATTGATAACTTCAGCCACAGCCCAACCGTAACCCTGGAGAAAAATCAAACGGACTTGTTCGGAAAAATATTATAATGTTTTATTGATTGCCAAGACTTGGGAGAATAAAATGTATAACTTCAGAGGCATAATGATACAATGCACGCCTGTGTGATCCTGACTCTGTGGTTGATTGATCTAGCCTGTCGGATCTGTTTTTCTGACGTCGATTATCCTTCCTTCAGTTAGGCAGGGCCTAGCCTGTGGTAGCAGTTTAGTGTGCATTTTGCTGCGATACACGATCCCAGTTTTGACTTTTAGGTCAATATTACGGTTATAAAAAATGGCAGACGAAGAATTAGAGGCGATCAGGCGGCAAAGAATGGCGGAGCTACAGGCAAAGCAAGGGGTAAGGACCGAATAGGGACTGGAAAGCATGGTTTCACCCGCCTTATATGGGGATGCTGAGTTTAGTATACTGCTAGCTAGTGTAGCTAAAACAAACACACCACTGCTCGTCTTAGTTAACTCTCACTTAAGCGATATACACAGCTTACTCAATGAGGCACATGTATGATGCAGATGATATTTGCTTCCGCATATAGATGCGTTAACATCACCATAGTCCTGGCTTTGTGTCAGTCAGCGCACACCTCTCTGATAATCAAAGCGCTGGCTTGTTGGAACAAAATTGAAAAAAAAATAAAAATGAACGCCTTTTTAACTGAGGTGCTACTGGTGGAGTGGACGTTTTGGCTCCTCCTTTCTTTAGCTAATGTGTATGTGTGTTTATCTAAACTTTAACATTAGCACAGCATGTGAGTAAGCGGCAGCATTTTATGACGTGGTGAGTGACATGTCAATAGTCGAATACACTGTCATATGTCAGAAATACGTATTTATACTAATTCATATGCAGTGCAGTGATTAGAACCTGTACAGGTATGAAACAGCCAGCACTCTAGACTGCTCACGCGTTTGGGTCTCTGTCATTCTTTTTGAAAACATTTTACACTCATAAATTTCTATTTTTATGTCTTTTTGTATTTGTCTTTTAAGATACAGTGATCACTGGGTTTTAATATTCAGGGTTGATGGTATCCAGCTTACCTCAAGAAGACTTATAGGAGCTGTTTGATTGTTGACAGCGGCCTTTTAGAGACAGCAGTCTAAATTTATTTGTTACAAAATAAAGAAAGAAAATACTGGACTTAAACGCATTGTCTAGAGGACATCCTACTGTACCTACCTTAAAAAATATCCAAAAATAACAAATCTGGGAAATCCACTTTGTAAACACAACTGGATAAAAGATAAGCCATTATTGTATACCTTGCTATACTGCTTTAAGTAAAGTATAGAATAAAAAAAAAAAAGAAACTTGAAAACGTAACTAAAGAGATTGCTCTCATGGTGCTTCTTGTATCGTCAGACCTGGTGTTCCTGATTAGTATCACTTGTGAACACATACTTGGTTTGAAAATATTTGTGGTCTCCCATCTAAGACATTTTCTTGTATGCAAACATTGCTAGTTTGAATATAAACACATTCCGGTTTCCTCAAACTATAATTTAACAGTAACTAAGATACCTTGTTATGTTTTGTTTTCACTATTACCAATATTAAAGAACTGTTTGATGAATCGATGGAATAAAATAAAATGTCCGCCAGTTACATAAATGTATAAATAAAATCTATATTAATGGTGCTGTCCTGTATACCTTCAGGAAGGTAATAATCAGCAAGCAGAGGAGGCCAAACAAAGGTACGATGTGTAATTTCTCTAAAAAGAAACTACTTTGACTGAATTTTTCCTGTATCAGTACTTGTACTTGCATTAAAGACTGGTTTTATTTTGTTGTTGTTGTTTTTTATTCTAATTCACTTGATAGAACAATTGTGCATGTATATATAATTGTGGAATGATTATTCATTTAGAAAGTATTTCAGAAAACTTAGTTTTAAACAAAATGAATCTATTAAGATTAACTGTTATTTACCTTAAGTGTCACACTTCTTTTGTAACTGAACCAAAATATTTTCATACAGCAAAAAGTGTGTATATAACTTTAATTGAATATATATTTTGCTCTTTAATTCAATCTTATTTAATATATATATTATTTAATACATATATAATATCAAAATTTTAGTGTACCTAACCAACCTGGTGTTCCTACTACTTAGCTTCTTTATAAATGTAGCATCTTTTGTTTTTTTAGCTGGTCTCAGTTGCCCAATGTAATTGTCTTTTGAATTACAGGGAAACAGAAATGAGGAACTCCATATTGGCTCAGGTTCTAGACCAGTCTGCCCGTGCGAGATGTAAGTGTGGTTTCATATTTATCTTTCATCTTAATAAAAACTCCCTTTTGGAAATTAATGGTGCTGTTTCATTTTATTTATTTATCTATTTTTTTATTTTTTTTAGTGAGCAATCTTGCCTTGGTGAAGCCAGAAAAGGCAAATGCTGTTGAAAACTATCTCATTCAAATGGCTCGTTTTGGAAAGCTGGGAGGAAAGGTAAGAACAGACATGGGGAGAAAGTTTTCACAGTAATCTGTGACCCTGAGGGAAGGGTGGGGGGCTGTAAGTATTGTGCGGTCTGACCTTTGCATGAATTCGCTGGACAGATGGCTTGCAATTTCTTCACACACCTGGATGCTGGGCGCCAAAACTTCTGCTTTCAGAGGTGGTCACGCTGGCTGACGATCATTTAAGTCCTTAGTTTTTACAGTAATTTATGCATTCCTGTCATAAACGTTTTTTTCCCACATGGCTTAAACTTTGAAAGCTTCTAGTATTCTAGAATATTGATTCTTCTATAATGCTAGCAATGCTAGCAAAGTAATAAACACGCTTCCTCTTTTGTCAGATTACAGAATCGGGCTTGATCGAGATCCTAGAAAAAGTCAGTCAACAAACAGAAAAAAAGACAACTGTCACAGTAAGCAGCTCTGAAATGTCACACACATTTGATTTTTTTTCTTGTAATTTATCTGAATTACATTTCTAATATACTCTACCCGACAGTTCAACAGACGGAGGGTGATGGACTCGGATGATGAGGACGACTATTAACTTTCAACAGGAGCTCTGGAATGAGCAACCAAGTCAGAGCAGTTGACATGCTTTGCTGGGACTCTGACAGGATCTCTTACTAGTGCGTTCCTGTTAGCTAAACCCTGAGATGCCACACTAGCTTCTGTGTGTCTTTGGAAACTACCAACCAAGATGGAAAACAAGGACACTTGATATTGCAGCATTTGGTGGGATTGTTCAACACAATGTCAAATAACATTTTCTTTTGTAAACTCTTCAGTCAAGATGCTACAAATTTCTACTTTTTATCTGACAGCTCATGGCACTGTTTGTCTTTCCTAGTCATTCTCAGTAGTTTCCTTTAGTTTCACCACGGTTCATGCATTTTCTTCAAACATTTGAAACTAGATAAAATGCATAACATACTGATGTTAATGCATTTTATGTGTTCTACTGTTTAATTGCAATATAGGCTACTATCCCATTAGATGTTATTCTAGGATTCTTGTTGCTGATGTGTACCTTGAGGGTTCACATAAAAATGAAATGTTCCTTAAATTGAAATGTTTTTCTCCTTATTAGTGGACTGTTTCTAAAATTACCCTTCATTATTTAAACCAAATCTTCTTTTTTTTTAACTTCCCATTTAGAATTATCAATAAAATTGTATTCCACTGACTTGATCACCAAATATCACAAGATCAATACACAGTAGTGTTCCCACCATATAAAGGTAGACTCTGAGTCAATGGATTAGGTGGATGATTGACTTTGGACTTTTTTGCTTTATAAATAAGTTCAAGCAAGAGTTAACAGACTGCCAAATGTATCCAACTACTTTTGGAATAAAATACACAAAATGTGTTTTATATTATTATACTTTGTCATCTATAGGAAAGTATGTCCGAAGTCACTGTAGTCACCATAACTGACAGAACTGCTATTGTTGGTATCAGTACCAATACTGTTGTACAATATAAGAAAGCATTTCATGTACCTCAGTTGTTCATTACAAGTCAATAAGTAACTGAGTGCCTTTCTTAGCACTGAGACCTGCAGCTTTTCTCTGTTTCACAATAGTCATTTTCTCTTCTGAGCGGTTATTAAGATTTATAATTCGTATATAAAATTGTGACTTGAATAAACCCTAACACCGGTGATAGATGGGGTCTGGGTTGGTCTTACGCTTGCCTCATTTTCACACGACCGTGGTCAGATGATTTCTCATTGGCTATTATAGACTTCAGTACACTCAGCCCAACTGTGATTAGTGCGCTGGTTAGTCACATGTTCATCACTAACCAATCGGGTGAGTCTGCTAGGAAGCGCTACAGTAAGGCGCAGACAGCCACGCTGAGAATGCTAAACTCGGACAGAGGGTTGTAGAGTGTGTTTTAGAAACATTCCGGTAGTCTTATTATTGGTTTATATGCAGAACCATGCCGGAGGACAGAACTGAGCATCCACATATAGTTACATGCACCGCTCCAGTGAATATAGCTGTCATTAAATACTGTAAGTATTACCTCGACCTGTGTTTGAGTTAGCATTGTTTTGTTTTGGTTGTGTCATTTGGGCTCTTGGTAAACTGAATCGACAGTGCTTGTGTGTTAATGACTGACTGAATGTTGGCTAAAAAACCTGAATTACACTTAAGTCTATTTATATTGTATCCTTATGTCAGGCCGGGGACACCGCCGTTGTGCACTCCGTGTTAAAGCTTTCTTGCTTTTCAGGGGGGAAGAGAAATGAAGACTTAATTCTACCAATTAACTCATCTTTGAGCGTCACATTGCATCAAGACCAGGTATGTTAGTTCAAACGAAATTCTCACGAAGCCTGGCTGTCTGTAAGAAAACATTCAGCTTTCTCTATGTTTTCTGACTTCGTCGTACGTCCTTGTCCGGAGCTGCAGAATAACTGCTGCTGTGACAGTAAGAATTTACTTAATCGAGCCAAAATCTCTATAAATACACTGTTAACAACATTTCATTTCATAACATTACTGTTAGTCTCCATTAGGATTTTCAGCCAAACTTAAAATATTTTTCTGCTATTGTAGTATTATTTGTAATATGAACTCAGTTATATTAAACTTTACCTGTTGCTACTAAAAGAATATTGGGGAAAAAGTATTGTGACCCTCCGGAAGAAATTCTCTGGTATTCAGATTACAGATGAACACAGACAAACACTGTGTTTTGTGCTTTTCACATGTGTCCAAGCTTCAGGTTAAATATATTATATTATGTAACATAACATACACCACCATTATTTCTCTAGTTTCTCTTTTGCTCTTCTTTGTATGTTTGCTGCCTTTTGTTCTGTTCTCTGTCAAGATTAACAGAACAGTAAATGGATCAGCTGAAGCGTTAGATGCGTGTCTCAGGTCCAGTGTGTGACCTTAAGGATCGGTCAGTTCTTTGGTCCTACTCTTGCCTCATTTACTCAAATTCTTTGAAGAACACGCTGGACACCATGATGACATATGTTTTTGGCAACCCTTTGGGAATTATCATGTTGGTGCAAAAATACATTTTTATATTTTATGTAGTTTTATCTAAAGAATTTAGGAAACTGTTTTGGAATGGGCTGCTAGTAATAAAAGTTCTTAAAGATACAATTTAAAATTGGTTTGGTTTGGTTATGTATCGACTTAACACTGGTTCATCCCTTGAGTTAGCTGCCTTTTTTATGCTTGAATGATTAATAGATCGGTGTTAAGTGGCCTAATTAACAATAAAACAGATCCCTCTAAAATTGGTCAGGTACAAGGACTAAACTGGAAATGTGTATAAAAGCATCCAATGTCCAAAGTAAAACTTTGAAAGAACTTTAGAATGCCTGGAGAACTATTGCTCAAGAGCACTCTTAAAAAAACTATGAAAAGGTCTTCTTGAAACATAATAGAAAGAAATGAGGGATGGTTCAAGATTTTTGCACACCGATATAATCCAGTTTGATACAGACGTGCCTTCCTTTCTTTTTCTATTTAGCTGAAAACAACCACTTCAGTTGCAACCAGCAGATCATTTCAGGAGGATCGAATATGGCTCAATGGTAAAGAGGAGGACATAACCCATCCCAGACTGCAGTCCTGTCTGAGAGAGAGTGAGTGTTGTGCGGTATATTTGTAAAATCATAGAGCAGACAGAAAAGAGTGCATACTACAAATTTAGTTTTCCTTTTCTTCTTCTTTTTTTTTTTTTTGCTTTATATTTAGTTCGGCGGTTGGCACGGAAAAGGCGTAATGATGGAGACCCTGGTGTGGATTCAGCCAGTTTGTCACACAGAGTTCACATTTGCTCAGTTAACAACTTCCCCACTGCTGCTGGACTCGCCTCTTCAGCAGCTGGATTTGCTTGCCTGGGTGAGCTTGTCTGTGCTATAATGCACTTTTTCTAACATCCCCTTCTCCATCTTTCTTATAGTTGAGATATTGCTTCACTTAGTCCCAGTGCCTTTTTTTCCCTTGGCTGTTCTGTGGTGCAGTTTACACTCTGGCTCGGGCGTTTGGAGTAGAGGGAGAGTTGTCTGGGATTGCTCGTCAAGGCTCAGGCAGCGCATGCCGGAGCATGTATGGAGGTTTTGTCCAGTGGATCATGGGAAACAAAGAGGATGGGAAGGACAGTCTAGCCCAGCAGGTGGAGCCAGAGACTCACTGGCCTGAGCTAAGAATCCTTGTACTAGTGGTAGGTCTGACTGTGGATGTAAGAGAGTGAAACTAAAAAAGTCAAAATAATGCTGATGAAATGGTGCTTTTAAAAATGCAGCAATGCAAAAGTTACATCAGTTTGATGCACTTCTGTCACAGGCCAGTGCAGAGCGAAAACCAGTAGGCAGCACCTCTGGAATGCAAACCAGTGTAAAAACAAGCTCCCTATTAAAGGTTTGTTCACTCTATGTTGCTAATTTCAGAATTTTAATATATATATTGATTGGCACTATATTAAACCCAGCTTACTAATACAACACATTTCTGATTGTCATACCTGTGACTGTGTGTGTCTGCATTAGCACCGCGCCGAATCTGTCGTCCCGGGCCGCATGGTAGAGATGACTGAAGCAATACGAAAAAAGGACTTTGCTGCATTTGCTGAACTAACCATGAAGGATAGTAACCAGTTTCATGCCACCTGCCTCGACACGTACCCCCCTATCTTCTACCTCAATCATGTTTCACAACAGATCATCAGCTTGGTCCATCGTTACAACAAGCATTACGGGGAGACGAGGGTGAGCAGCTTTTTCAGTGGTGTTACAGGGGAAATATCTGGGCACTGGACTTTTTTTATTTATACATATTTGTATTTACATTCATTTAATTACATTTTTATTTTTTATTTTTTCATGATAACGGCATCCATTGATTTTTCTTAACCACTCATCCAACTTGGGGTCAATGGAGCCTGTCCCAGCTGATATAGGGCAAGAGTTTGGTTTCACAGTGAACACGTTGCCAGTCCATCACTTAGCACCATACCACGCATTCAATAAAATGGAGAAAACGAAATTTCCTCATGGGTTAAAATAACCCACATTTTTTTTATGATGGCATAAAGAAGATGTGAAAGTGTGTGGTGCTTTTATACTGGAGAACAGGAAAATCTCCTTCCTTCTGCGATAGTCACATTCTGTTTATTATCTTTATAGGTGGCCTACACTTTTGATGCAGGGCCCAATGCTGTGATCTTCACTTTACAGCAGCACGTTCCTGAGTTTGTGCACGTGGTTCAACATTTCTTTCCCCCAGAAACCAACGGAGCAGAGTAAGTTGAAGGATGTTAAGCTCATTTCCTTAAAAATCCTTCTGTAGCAATTAATGTGAAAAATCAACATTTAAATGCATATATACACATATATATACAGTGGAAATTATTAGGGATTTTCATGTAATCTAAAACAAAGTAGACCTTTTGCCCTATAACCTACTCTGAAATCTGTGAAAGTGAAACTTGTTTTGTTTTTTTAAAAATCAAGAACTGAAATCAGGTGCATCCTGTTTGCTTTAATTATCTTTGACACATGTCTACATGTGTCAACGACTATGTCTACGACTGTGGAACCCAAAATGATTTGAGCACAGCTTACCAAGCCATGTGCCTGTAAAGAAAGTCTACCAAATCTTATTGCATTAAGGCCTGAAGTCCAGGAAACTCTCTAAAAAATGACCATAAAACTGTGGTCAATAAAACTATTTCTAAGGTTTTGAATGTTCCCAAATGTGAAGTGTACTTAGTAGATAAACATGTCTAGAATATGTTTACCTTGTCACCCTGCCATCCATGGAGATGGAGGGATTTAAGAATTCAGAAGGGTTCATGAAAATAACCTACTTCAAACTGCACACAACCTTAAACCACAGAAATAGCTTGAGCTAGAAAGAACCCTCCTGGAAGAATAAATCTAGAGAAATATCTATGAAGATCTGAAGTTGCAAATGCTGCTAAATGGACTTCCTCAAAGGACTTAATGTTGCATCTGAATAATGTTTTAGAAAAAATGGTAGAGTTGTGCTTTTGCTTATTAAGGTGTATTTGCCTTCAGTCTCTTTTAAAATGTGTCACTGAGTGCTTCTTTCTTCTCTGTAGCTTTATTAAGGGTCCTGCAGTCAACTGTGCTTCTCTTTCTGAGGAGCTGAAGCAATGCATTGGTCTGGAACCCATGCCAAAGGGAATAAACTACATAATTAGCACTAAGGTATTAACTCATATTTACCCACACAAGCAATTAATGCTACTTTTTACTGTAGGCTTACTTTAAATGGCAGCTGAAAGATACAGAGGTTTTAGATTTATGTGTCTTGATCCATCTAAGCTGCACAAAACTGCAGTTATGTGTCTGCTGTAAGATTGCAAGAAGGTTCACTATCTACAATACCTTTCAACATGCTGTTACGAAACATTGGTCCAGTTAACTAGGGCACTGACAGAGCACGAGAATGATCTGAATCTTTGACCTGTGATTGCTTCATTTGAAAAGCTAACATTTCCAAGAGAAGAGAATAAATGTATAAATTTGAAGCTGTGAACACTCAGACACACATAATTAATCTTTAGTTTCATCTTCTTATATTGCCTTCAAGGCTGGACCAGGCCCTTGTGTTGTAGAGGATCCAACTCTGAATCTGCTTTCATCTGATGGTTTTCCCAAGAAAATGATGTGATTTCCTCCTGCAGCCCTGAAGGAGCGAGTTCTACTGAGCAATAGGAAAGCCAGTTTGACTTAGTTCCATACAACTTTTATCGCAGCAATACCAGGCACCTTCCTCACAAAAGCAGAAGATGATATATGTACCTTTTACACATTAAACTGTCCTGTTCTGTGTTCTAACGCAGAAATAATTAAAGCTATGAATGTGCAGGTAGATAGACGTTGATTACTGCCTTGACTCTCTGGTAGTAAATAAGTGGAAACTCTTGCCATGAGCAATGCACTGAGTCATTAATACTGATCAGACCGGAGCTGGTCCATTGTTCTCTGACCTGTCTGATTGAATTATTATGCGTATAGGTTTTTTGTTTCTTCTTGTTAATCACCATTTCCGATCAACAGTGCATATTTAATTCATATGAATTTTATGGCACACAATAAAATATATTTTGGTCAAGATTTCATTTGTTGTTTGTGTTTTTGTTATTCCATCATCCGATTCTCATCCTGATGTGAAAATAATTCTGTCTTCAGTCTCAGAACTTCAAAAGATTAACTCGTAATTCTGATATAGAAACAGTCGAAAGGACAACAAATGATGGAGAAGGTAAAAAAAAAACCTTTGAAGAAATTTCGATAACAACAGTCACCGGTTGTAAGTCAGTATGGGTACATTGCGATAAAGCCGGTGATGACACTTTGTTTTCTTTTCCTTCTGTTACCTGGCTGGAGTTTTCGTTCCTCTTCTTTCGCTGCAGCGCTGCATTTTTTCGGAAATGACGCTTGAAATGGGGATTGGCTAAAGCATATCAAGCCCCGCCCTCTGCCCTGCCCACCTGCACCTCTCAAATCTCATAAATACATGTTCTTCCTTGTAGGAACCATTATTACCGTCGGTAAACCACGCCGGAGGAGCTCTAGGAAGCTGCAGAGGTGCTGTTAGCTTAACATAATGGGGAAGATTGAGTGGGCGATGTGGGCTAATGAGCAGGCTTTGGCGTCGGGTCTAAGTGAGTATGAAAACTTTATTACTATGAAGGGGAAAAAGTGTGTGTGTGTGTGTGTGTGTGTGTGGGGGGGGGGGGGGGTATTACTTATATATTACACTTATTATACTAACCTCTTGTCTAGTTCATTTCATTAGAGTATTTCTGACAGCATAATAAAGCACAGTTTAACATCACTGTGTGTGAGTCTGCTGGAGTGTTTTTTTTTTTTTAAAT
>VUQR01007123.1:1130-12699 GCA_015108515.1 Hemichromis elongatus | reverse complement strand
CGGCAGCCCCCCCCCCCCCCCCCCCTCCCCCCATATACATACACACTGAAAAAACAGACCAAACACAAACACTGACATGCACTTTCTCACCAGTCATAATCAGTCATGCCAACATTCTGGATGTTTTCAAATGCTCCCTGTTAGCGCGATTCGATCTCCTGCCAGTACGCTTGGGGCCACAAAAACTGGGAGCCCCTTTCTTCATGTCTGGGAAGCGTTTGCATTGGATACGTTGTCTTCTGGCGTATGCAGTGTTTCCCCGTAATTTGTTTTGCACAGTTTTATCTCTAGAATGCACGCCAAAACATACTGAGCTGACTTTATGGGGATGGATGGATTTGAAGGGGGGGGGGACACAATGGTGTAATCAATCAGTGTCCGGGCTTTTTTTAACTGCAGCTCCAATGACAGTAAAGTTACACAGTCACACATTAGACTGGATACGCTCCATCCAGGGTGCAATAGCTTAACCTCTGATTGATTATATGAACCAAGCAAGGCTCTAGTGAAGCTTCTGGAGATAACTGCAGCTCACACAGCTCCTAAAAGTCAAAAGTCCTTTCTCCCATCTAAACTGGGTTGGAGTTTTTTCATTATTGTTCCAACAGTAAATGAAAACTTGGTTCAGTTAGAGGGCTTTTTGAGAGACTAGACATCATTAGAGGATATTTAGTCTTGCTGCTTGGCACACACAGCGTTCCTACAGATTGCGACTGACACGCAGGGCTGTGGACTAGAACCAAACACATATGCTTACTGTTGGCCTTACCCCTGCTTCCCCTTTATTATCCTCCCCCTGTCTATTTCTCACATTCTTTTCAATGCACTCCCTATTATACCTTTGTCCAAGTCAGTTTGAAGCTTTGTAGTCAGGTATAAGGAAGTGAACACTCGAGTTTGGCCTCAAAATTATACTCCTCTTCAGTTGCCTCAAGCGAAGTTCTTGTGATCATGCGCTATATAAATAAAACTGAACCAAATTGAAAAGAAGTGAAATGCAGCTCCTCCATGGGATCAAAACAAAGCCTGAAAATGGGTGCTACTCTGTCCTTTTTCCCTCTACCACAGTTTGGAGTTGCTTTCCATGGCTTTTCACAAAGCACCAAGCAACTTGCTCAAGATGTGCAAACCATTATTGAAAACAAGTCTACAACATTTTTTTTTTTAAATCACTGTTACATAATGTTCTGATGGTAACACAATTCAAGTGGAGACAAAAACAAGCCTGCATTGCATTAATGTCATTTTGACAAAAAATTAATGTACCTTAATGCTCGCTATAACTTACTGCGCAATACTGAAATTTAAAGGAGTGTGAGCTTTTGTTATACCACAGAGAACCGATGCCTAAACTGAAATAGAAACATATACAATACACACTTTTTTGGAAATATCAATCATGTCAGGATTTGTTAGTAAATGTGCTTTCAAAATTGCATCAGTCTGTATCTGGAATAAGAACCCAATATGAATCATTTTTGAACATTTGAAATCTAACATTAGCAGCCAAGATTTAGCAGAGCTACGGCTCCCTTTAGCTAATTCCACTGTTGTAGCTTCATATATAATTAAGATCTTTTTTTTCATTCTTTTTGATATAATTGAAATGATTTCTTCTTTTAAAAAACAGATTTGAAGACAGATTAAGGGAGATGAAACGAGAGTGTGATCATTTTCTTACAAAATTCAGTAAAATCCTCCATAATGTAAGTTCAGTTAGCTAACCACCTGGCCTTACCACTTTGCATTGTCATTAATACATTAATGATTTCTTTCTGTTGTAATGGGAGTTCAATCTGAGGCTTATCCATTGTTTTTATAAAAGGGGCCCAGAGATTGTCGAAATGTTCCACAATCATTACTGTGATCTGGGTCAATAGTTAGTTCACTATTTGGTTTCCTCATTTGACAAATTTGTGGCGTAACCAATCAGCACTTAAGTTCTGCTAAAAGAAGGCCAGCTGTGTTGCCACACTCGCAGATTTATTCATGTGATTTTAATAAAAGTCCTTCTCTTTTTCCAGCTGATAAACTGCATTCAATTTTGCAGGAACACGTGACAGAGCACTGAGCATCAGCTGTACTTTTTTAGCTTAATCCGATTACAGCTTTCAGGATTTCCTTGAAGCAGTGCGGCAAAAATATTTTTTTTCTAATGTGTTACATAAAGTTGTCAATTGCTGAAAATTAACTAAATAAAATGAAAAGAAACTGATGCAGTTTAAGTGCAGTTAAATATTCAACTATTGTAACAAACGAATTACTTTTTTTTTATCAATAAAGAAGAAATCTACCTTTCAATAAGAGTTTCAAAAAAGTTAGGATTCTACAATGTAAATTAAATAAATGCAATTATTTGCAAATCTCATAAACCCATATTTTATTCTCAAAAGAACCCAAAGAAAACATGTTTATTCAGATGTTTAAACTGAAACATTTGAAATATTCTGTGAATAATATTAGTTCATTTCAAATTTGATGACAGCAACACATCTCAAAAAAATTTGGAAAACTAGAAAAAAGTAAGTTTCTCGGGAGTAAAGACAAGCAGAGCTTCACCAATCTGCAAAAAAATTATCTATATTTTGTGGAACAGTTTCACAGTAATATTTGTTATTATAAAATTAATACAACTTTGAATAGCTCATCATCTACGGTACCTAATATCATCAAACTATTTCTAGAATCTAGAGAAATCACTGTGGAAAATCATTATTGGATGCCTGTGATTTTCGAGCACCACTGCATTAAAAACAGACATGCTTCTGTCATGGATCTCACACCACGGGCTCAGAAACATTTCCACGGATCACTGTCTATAAACACAATTCGCCGTTGCATCCAAAAATGCAGATTAAAGCGCTGTCCTGCAAAGAAAAAGCCAAGTTTGAACATGATCCAGAAACACTTCTGTCTTCTCTCGGCCAAAGCATGTTAAAAATGGACAGAGACAAAATGAAAAAACTGTTCTGTGGTTTAACAAGTTGAAATTTAAAATTATGTGTGGAAAACATTGGTGCCATGACTTCCACACTGAGAAGGAGAAGATCGGGCTTATTATCAGCATTCAGTTAAAAAGCCAGCAGATCTGATGGTACGGGGGTGCCTAATGAATTGCCTGCACACCTGGAAAGGCACGATTAATGCTGAGTTTCAAACCAACATATGCTCCCTTCTGGAGGACATCAGGACAGACGTTACATATTTTAGCAAGATGATGCTAAACCACATACTGCATCTATTCCAAAAGCATGACTACATAATAGCAGAGTCTGGGTGCTGACCAGGCCTGCCTTTCACTGATTGAAAACATTCAGCAAATCAGGAAACAGAAAAACACAACAAAGAAGTCCCAGAATTATGGGGCAGCTACAATCTTATATCAGACAAGAACAGGACATCCTCTTCTGAAGGTCCAGCAGCTGCTCTCCTCGCTTCCCAGATGTTTACAGACTGTTGTTAAAGCAGAGGGGATGCTACGCAGCAGTAAACATGAACATGCGCAAACTTTTTTGAGACTTGTTGTAGCCATCAAATTAAAGATGACTTTTTTTTTTCAAATGGTAAATTTTCCTAAATTAAAAATGTTTTCTTTGTTCTATTGTAAATATGTGATTTGCAAATTATTGCATTCAGTTATTATTTACATATCTTCACAGTGTCCTAACGTTTTGGAACTGAGGCTGAAGATTACTTTCTCATGGAGAAAACCCTTCATTTCTTTGTCACAACAGGTTTAACTCCACTCCAATGGGATTATCGTTCATTTGATTCATTGTGGAAAAGAGAAAATAAAAAGCAACACAGGTAAACACTTGTCAAATAATCCATTAATGGATTTACTGCATTTACTTCAAGCTTAGATCTGGTTCTAGTGTGATTAATTTGCCTTTCCTTTCAATGCATCATCACGTGTATGCATAAAACAAAACATCTCAAACCCTTTAATAAGTAATTGTGGCTGCAATCTTTCTTCACTCAGAAATACAGAAACGGATGCCAAAAGCAGGGTAACCGAAAATTCTAAAACAGGGTAACCAGAGTTCATCAGGAAGATAAGTACGTGTGATTTGGAATAAAAGCCGCCTTTATAAAAATAAATCAATCACCCGTGAGTTTATACTGTGTCCTTAATTCACATTCAGTCAGCTTCTCACATTCATCAACCGCACCTATCTGACAAGATAAACATGTCTCTGCCACGTCTTCACTAACAGCAGATGTTTGCCGTAGTCGGGAAGTACGTTTGGCCAGCCGAGGTGCTTGACAAGCACAACCTGTCATCAGTGAAGTTGCTCTGGCGGAGAACAGCCATCTTGCATGTTATCATAACTCCCCTTCTCTCCAGTTCCACCTCCAGTCTTTTCTTTTTCACTCCCTCTAGGATCCTTCACGATATCTTGTCTCTACTGTGCCTCTGGAGCCGCTTTGTTAAATAATGCATGATTACTCCCATCAATGCCATAACACGCAAGCTTTAATTAATGCTGGAAGACCCTGAGCCCACTGGTCCTCCACACAAGGAGCCAAAGCAACACAATCTCTAAGAAGTTACCACATGTGTGCATAAGTCTTCAATTGAAGGGCATCTTCTTATAGACCTAATCCAGCCAATTACTGTAGCAATTATCTTTGTGCAGTTCACCGTGACCTTATAGGACTGGCGCTGAATCCATCAGTTGTTGGGAAAAATTAAAAACAGAAGAACCCCTGGACAAAAACCAGCATCTGTCCCTTGTGCTTACGAATGATGAAAACTGTATTTAATCCTACTGTATCTTCTGTCTGGTTTTATTCAAAATATCCCACATTTTCTAATGCCAATTTTCCTCGTTTCATGCATGAGACAGACTAAATGGAAGAAATCTCAACTATTTCCCACACTTCTGTTCGTCGCAGAATGAACCACAAGATCAGGGAAAGACTACAATCTTGTAGTAGGAGGCCAACAGTAGCCGAATAGTTAGTGCCTGGCAAAAAAAAAGAAGATTCTCAGTGCCGACCGGATACCCATTTGCTTCAATTTAGCTGCATGCTCACATCTTGTCTTCATTAAACCAGATTTTGGTGCCAATTATAGCTGACAAACCGGTCCTGGTGTAGAGACCCTTCCTGTGTAGATGATTAGCTGCCTGATCAGCCATGGATCCATCCTCATTAATAACAATGTGTGACTATTTATAGGACATTATCAGCTAGAAGAAAATAATAACAAACTGAAAAAAATAAAACAAGTGACTATAGCCCATCACTAGCAGCTGAGACTGGACCTGGACAAACAGCTGAGGTTTCTGCAAGACACTGTCACGAAATCACTCCGGCCACCGACTAAACACTTGATCATTCGGGAACTTAGAGTGCCCTGGGAGGAGTGTGTGGGAAGACTAAAGGAGAAGATACACGCAAAGTACTAGGAGCTGTTGGAGACAGAGGGCAGGACAGAGGCTGGAAGATGCTCTGTGAGCCCAAAAAGGTTGCCTGTAGAGGTTTTGCAGGATGTTAACTCTTTAAAGTGCAAGCAACTGGGCGCGACAGAAGACAAAAGACAGGTTGCCAACCCCGTTTGTGGCATCTGGGTGAGGAGATCTGATGCTAAAAGACCCAAAACACCTCATTACCCCAAGAACCTCACTGAAGATGTATCAGGGAGAAACTGTAAACACACTGTGGGTGTGTGCACTTCGTAATGCAAACCTCACAGAACTTCAAATCACACTGGCATAAATAAATTAATAATCAGTAAACAAATTGTTTGAGGAAGAGCACTCATTTTGATTAATTTATTTAATAAAAATCTAACAACCAAAGCAATAATGCCAACCTAACTGTAACTGATCTGGCAAACACATAATTAGGGTTTAAACTATTTCTTCAGTTATAACTGCTTTGCCTGATTTAAGAGTGTATATGGCTGTATAGCTGTGGAATACATACTTAGTGCACTAGATATAAACTGCATAAAAATTGCTCTTCTGATTGCACAGTGATGATGCTCCCCAGTGCACTGCACAATGCAATTATAATCTTAATGTACCTATACTGACAAAGACTTGGAAAAAGAAACTCATCAGTGGGGGCATTGGGTTTACAATGAACTGTTACAATGCAATGAAATCACCTGTCCTTGGATGCTCTGAGTGGAAGTAAACCATTCAAGCATGTAGTTACTGAAACACATTAGGTAATAGGTACATTAAAATTTAAGTAGCTGAACAAACCACAAGAAATTCTGTGTGGTCTTGGCTGTGGACGAGCAATCTGCGGTAGGTACAAGTGTTTAACTGGTGGCTGGCCTGTAGAAAAAACCTTCCCTGACACTATAAGCATAATATAAACCCTCATGAAGTCATCAAATCGTAAACTCTGGAGTGCCAGTTTCCATGGCATTTATCAGCCACCTAAGCACAGTGAAAGGTCAGCAGCAGCGATGCTAAAGAGAAAAAAGGGAACATGAAGTATGCAAATCCCCTACGTCAAGGCAGTGTTTTACAAGCTATGGCTAAACCCACATAAACAGGCTCTGGGATGCGCTTCTTCCTCTTTCTTTGATAAACAGTGTCCCTAAAAGCTGGGATAGAGCAGCAGGTCAAAACCTGGGATAAGTAGCCCATCTGATGACATCTCTCTTCACACACTTGATTGAACCCCCCCAAACCCTCCCCACTCCCCGACTTAATGCACTACACACACACGCACACAAACAAACCCACTATCTCTCTCGACCATCAATAGACCTCACAGAACCAGCCCCTCTCCCTTTGGAGCCTCAATTGTGCCCAAGCCACAACCACCAACTTCCTTAAGGATAATCCTCTGGGGAGGACAGAACTTTGAATTCCAATTAAGAAATTAACTGTCTCCCTCATTTTGGCAGCAATTTTAATTTCCCTTCAGGCCTGTGGATTCGGGATTGTGGAAACAGTGAAGAGAGGTGGTTGCAGGGAAAACGCTTGATTCAGGGAATCATGGTGAACCGCTCAGAGATGAAATATTGAAGCGATGTCGGGGAAATGCTCCCAGAGTTGATTGCAATTACAAACATAATTCGAGCAAAATTCTGTTTCCAGTATGCAGAAAAGCAAGAAACTAGTTCACCCACGACAGTAACGCACATATAATCAGATGTTTTTATAAGTAATCACATTAGCACGCTCAGCTTGAATAAGCCAAGTGAGTTAATTTAATTGAAGTGTTAATACATACAACCATATAAGCAAACCAGTAACTTAATAATCACACCGAAAGTATAGTCATAGTTTCACTGTAAAGGGATTTTATGTCGAGGCATAGTACTAAACGTTTGCCTGGTGCAACACCCCCACTCAGTGGCCTTTTCAGGGTATCGCAGCGGTGTAAATGAACTATTAGCCGGTTTGTCTGTTATATGACATGGCTAGGGCTCTGCTTGACCTACATCTCTTCTAGTTCTATCTTACTTTTTTTTTCACACTGTAAAAACAAACACGAACGACACAAACGACAAAAATCAATTACACACATACATACAATTAAAATAAAGTACAATAACTGATCTTCATAGCATAAAGTTGTCATAGTCTTTTGCTTGGTGACAAAAATGTCCTACCACAGCAAATTTGTATTATTTATCATTTGGAAATAAATCGTCTGGCAAATCAAAATAACGGGTTCCAGCTTATAATGTGTTACCTACAAGCATGAGTACCTTAACACGGCAATTTTTTATCACAATAACTAAAACTAGCTTTAACTGCTAGCTCATTTACAGACCTCTTTCGTTGTAGCAGTGCTTTCAATGCCAAGTAAACCGTACAGGTCCATCTGTAGGATATCTTTAGCCTTTCCGGACATTTCTGCCAAAACGAGCTACAGTACCAATACAGAAAAATAATAAATATAGCACTATTAAAAACAACTGTTTTGCTAGCTGTTTGGCTGTATGCTGTGGTTCCAGGCAGCATGAATATGACGTTGTTAACCTTTCAACCAGGATGTGCATTGCAAACTGGGTAATGCAGTTTTTGGGCCTCCTTGTGTTCTCTACATTCCTGGGAAGCTCCCTCACAGAATCTTTTATTATTTTTGTGGCGTTTATTATTTTTTATATCGGATACATTTTTTTCCACAAGTATTAACCTTCTAAAATCTTTTGACCTCTGTGGGCTCTTTCAGGGCTGTTCGTGCGTGACAAATCCCACATCCAAGGCTTCACTGCATAGAAGGCTATTTTTTATCTTGCTTTCAGATGTGAAATGGGTTATTTAGTATTATGTCCTGCCTGGCATTAAAAGCCCACTGTGTATGTGCTCGTAAGACATCAAATATATTAATTGCTAAATACTCATTTTAAATTATTTTTGTTTAATTAACAGACACTTCCTGTGCCACACTTAGGTACATGTTTTCTATTGGTAAATTGTTCACATTAGCATGACTTTACTGTATTTTCTGATATTGCTAATGCTGGTGTTCGGGGATAAAAGGCCATATGTGGGCTCCTTTTTTTAAAAAAAAAAAATACTGGCTTTGACATTTGAAATTGGATAAGAACCACAGCGCCCTCTGGTGAACAAATTATGTTACAGCAGGTAGCACAGTGCAGTATATTTACTATGAATAAGCTTAGTCCATTAAGAAATATGTTTACAAAAGCCGTGTTTACATCGATTTGAACACCCAGGCTCCATCTTTATTTTCATTTTGAATAATTGTGTGGCCTACTAAAGTGTCAATTTACCCCATTTAACATGCTTCATCTTGTCTCTGTTTCAAAATGTAAACATAAACATCAATGCTAGATGTTTTTTCCTGTGGATAAAAATCCATCTGTAGCCTAATGTGGCATAAGTTTTACATATCTTTTAACCAAGATGTGGTCTGCGGTTGCACCACTTCCTGTAGCGAACTTCCCTCAACATGTACGGAAACAGCTTTCTTTTTCTTAAATTTTTGTGGGGGGGGATTTTTAGATGATGAAAAAGTCGCCTGTTACTTACAAACTGTTTAGAGATTATGTCATGACTCGGTCTCTTCATATTGTGTAAAAAGACAGGCTTGTTTCAGTTTAAATTGTCATTACAGTGCAGGGTTTTTTTTCTCCTTTAGTCACACTGAAGATAAATAGGGTTTGAAAAAAAAGTCATAACATGTGGCCCAAGGATAAAAGGTTATCCAGCAGGACTAGCACAACAATGTTTCTCAAAGAGTTAAACCCAAGGCAGTGATTCCTAAATTGTAGAATAATACAGTCATGGTAAATGGTACTCTCTTAGTCCCTATTATTGCATCAAGGGTGGAATTTGTTCTCCATTCACTGCTTCTGAATTTTTCCTTAGTTTTTGTTAAGTAAGTTGATCTGACATTGAATATAAATAAGTTAAAGACCTTGTAAGGACTAGATTTGACGGAGGGCGTGCTTTCTTTATATCATGACTGTATTTTTTACAACAACCCATCAAATGCCTAATATGAGATGTTTATAGTAATCTGTAAAAAGATATGCTTGTGTTTAATATTGTGATGACGATTCTCTTTTAAAGTTGGGACAGGGAAAAGTGTTGCAATGCAAATCTGCGTTGTGTAACCACATCTTATACTCAAAGCTAAGTTCACAGCCTCCCTCGTTGGATTTTCCACATCATGATGCATCAAATGTTTTCGGTTTATGGCAAGTCAGGCAAGCCAGTTTTACACAAGACACCCTTTGGAGCAACAGTGGATGTCCAGTATGTGGTTTGTTATTGTCTTGCTGAAACAAGTAATTTTACATATTCAACATCATGTGCGAGATATCAACTACTATAACCTTCCCTTTTACGCTTCCTCCTTCTGTCACAAATTACCCCTGACACTCAATACCACCCTGCATGCACTCTCTTCTCCACCTCTCTTGTGCTTTTGGTGGCTGATCCCAGGTATCTAGACACCTTCTACCTTCACTACCTCTACTCTTTGCAGCTTCACTTTTACACTAGTCTCCCTCTCATTCACACTCATGCATTCTGTCTTGCCTCTACTGACTTGCATTCCTCTTCTCTCCTGTGCATACCTCCAACTTCCAGGCCCCCTCCCTCAAAGCAAACATCACATCTGTAGTGCTCTTTTTTGCTATGAAAACACACTTTTGCTTCACTGATTGTCACCTCTCCTCTTAATCTAGCTTCAATATCACACTCTATATCTTCATACTAATGGACAACAGCTTTATCCCACTCTAACTACTGCAGCTCAGGACATCACCATTGTTCCTGAAAATCTGCACCAGTACACTTCCTCTCCATTACTCAGGCATCCTCCCGCTCTCCAAAATTGTGTTAAACGGTCTGGTTAAGAACTCCACTGCTCTCTTTCTATCTCTCTCTTAGACATCAGCTTAAAGGACCAAATGTCTTTCCCCTTCTTCACCCTCTCTATAGCTGCCCCACCCCTTCACACTTCATAAATAGTAATCCATCCTCCTCTTGCGCCGTGTACATTACACTACACTGCATACAGAGTAGCCTGTGCTGTTGTACTGTAGAACAATACAGGAAAAAGAGACAATGAGGTTAAATTTGACTTTGAAGATCAGATATTTGATTCCCGCTGATGTCCCCTGATCCTGTTTAACAAGCTCAGCTAGTGGGTTGCTCATTATGAGTTCATAATATTTGCTCAGTGGCTTATCTCAGTTTAATGCAGCTATCCTACATAGTCTCTATTAGACAGGTACGCATACATGATACTCATCAAAATCTCTTGTGTTGGTGACACTTTGCTGTTTGAAGAAGCACAAGTTTTCATATATCTACCCTTTTGTAAGGCAGTGAAACTCTAGCAAGCCAAGTAGTTCACATGGAGTGAAGGATAACTGCTTTTATCACTGAAGCAAAGGATTTGTTGAAAGACTTCCCTAAAATCTTCAGGTTATTTCCATATCGTGGATTCAGGTGATTCCAGATTTTGTTCAATTTAAAAATGCCCCGTTCCAATGAAGAAAAGGAGCATGACCATTTTCCATTAAGACTTGGAAATACTGCTACATGTTGCACACAAGGTTCCTAGGAGCTATTAGACCTGCTGAAGTCCCGTTGTTATTTCATTAGTTGTGAGATAACCACATTAACTCAAGACTATAATAGGATTGTGCTCTGCCACTGCGCTGTGTGCTGCAAGGAGTCGCTGACTGATTCGGAGAAGTTATTTTCCCTCAACTGGCTGCCTGAGGCAGAGGTCCAGCTGATGGGATGAGTGTGTGTGGGAGGAGGTTCAAACCACTGGCTGCCTTCAGCATAAAAAAAGGAGTCAAGCCGCAACACCGTAGAAGCATTACGGACCGGAAATCGAGCAGCTTTGGCTTCAAAATAAAACATCGACAGACCATTACCCATGCATTTTTTTTTCATCGATAGGTTGCTTCCACAATAGTAGATTTTAGCAGCATTTAAACCCATATATTTACGTTTTCTGATCATAAACTTGTTTGTTTGTTTGCTTGCTTGTTTGTTGTACTTAAGTCACAGCAGTAGGGCTATTGTTGCTGTAAGAGCTGGTTTTGGTTTATTAAAAAATATTTTAAAATATATTATTATTATTAATAATATTTATTTAA
>VUQR01007121.1:1231-11752 GCA_015108515.1 Hemichromis elongatus | reverse complement strand
TAAAATTTTTTTTTATTTTTTTTTTTTTTTTTTTTACTCAAACACTTGGTCGCACTGGTGTGATCTAGGACTTTTGTTAGTCGCTCCACTGAAAAACTTGGTTGCATTTGCGACCAAATTGGTCGCACTGTAGAGCCCTGCTTCAGTCTACCAAAGTCAGATGGAACATGTGTGAAAACAGCACAAGTAACACTATGTGGTCGATTTTACAGGATTAAGGACGTACACCGTGCGATGCACACACATAAAAGCCTCTTCCTCCACTATTTAGGAATTCAACATTGGATCAGTTAAAAACAGAATGCCTGTCTGCAACCTACACGCATGTATTACTGCACTCGTTCCTACGTTAAAGATTTGCACAATATTATTACTGCTATAGATAGCCACTATATACCAAAGATTATTTACTATTAGTTGACAACGATAAGTGGTGGAGGATTGGTATTACTGCTGCTTATATTTAAGGTTGAATTTCAATTCTAGATTATTTATTTGAAGTTCAGGAGTGGGAACACACCTCTTCCAGTCCTGTTTATATGCCGTTCTTGTTTACATGCCCCACCCTCCCTGCCTTTTCCAATTCATTCACTTCTCATTGATACATGGGGATCTGCCAGTCCCCTCAGGCCTTCCCCAAACCGCAGCCTCAATTCATACTCGAGCCATTTGCCAATATCTACTAGAAATGCTGTCAAACCTAAATGAGGACTTGGTCCCAGCTAGTGTAATTCTTTATATATTTTGTTTAATTATTAGCATCATATTCTATAAATCACATGTTTGTAGTGGCTGTCCTATGAAGACCACCTACTCATTAAATTAAAAGAAAAGCTCACAAACACAGGCCTGCATCTTGATTTAGAAATAAAGTAAATTAAATTATATTATCAAAAAGAAAAGCAGCTGAATTAAAAAGCTCAAGCAAGGGTGTAATATAGTTAATGGTCAATGCAAAATAAATGTAGAGTGTTGGCAATGTAGCTAGTTAAACACATTAATGAAACACATTTCATTAAACCAGACATGGTCACCTTCCCCAGCTCTAATCACCAGGTGTGGCCAACAAGAGCTAGTCACACCCATACAAAGAAAGAGGCAGAGACTGTTGCAGTTTCCTATAAGCACCAAACAAGCCCAACTTTCAGTTGCAGTTAGCTGACTGACTCACAAGGTGGCAGTAATGTAAAGGATCGATGCAGACAGGTGAGAAGCTTTATGACATCGATGTCCTGGAGGAAAGTTTAGAGACATCGTTTTACTTTGGAATGTTATATCTATTTGTACATTTGACAAGGCCTTGTCCTGGCGAAACACCACTGGGTCATTGTCCATGAATTCACTGAGGCAACAGCGGTCCTGTTGCCTTCAAGCTCCACCCAGGCAGCTCTCTTTGCCTAAGCCAAAGAAAGTATTTCCAATTGTCAGAACTCATCTAAAGTGGGCTATCTCCTGTTGAGTGCAATGGGTTGCTTATACATGTGTGAAAGTAGCTTAAGATAAGTTAGAGAGAAAAGAAAACCCAAGATAGCAGATAACCTTGTTGCTTTCTCTGGGGCAGACACAGACTGTAGCAAAAACAGGTGGTTGTTCAAATATTTATGTAAAACTGGGCTGAAGGAAGTGCACACACTTCTTTAGACATGGCCAAAATCTATAGAATCGGCTACAACCGTGTCGAATCACAAGCTGCTTACATGATCGTGACATAGAGATTAAAATCAACACCAGCTGCCGATTTGTGGGTGGTGGCAAACGCATTCCTACAAACCGACATCCTGAGTGTGGCATTATGGGATTCACATTCCTCACATGGGCTCACAAGGGTTAGCTGTTGCTAAAATGTGTTTTCTGATCTGTCAAGCAAACTTTTGCCTGGCTTTTGTAGGTGGGCAGAGCCATCAACTATTTGTTATCTGCTCTCTAAAAAAGAGAAAAAGGCAGTTGCACGCTGATGGTGATGTAATAACACCGGAAATGTTCACATTTCCTGTTAACTCGGCTAAAGCCGGATATGCAACAGATTTTTAACCTTATGTATTTCTCAGTCTGATTTGACTGTCTGATCTCCTTAGTATATGTGTGCTTTCAGGGAGGATTACATTGGCCAAAGGCTTAACAGGCAATGTATATTAAAGCCTGTAGCTGGGTCATTTGAAGAAAAAAAACAACCCCTGCTCTCAGGCACCAGAGGCACATAAATATTTGGATTTATTGACTTAGTTTTAGCATGACAAGCTGTCCAAGCATAAGGTGATAGCTGATCACAAAATCATACGAACCTGTTGCACTCTCTCTGTCTCCATGACCAAAGGGTGTAAATGAGGTAAGGATATGCAAAGACACAGAGCTGAATAAATGGAAGTCTGGTTTGAGACTATTTGATTCCAGAATATCTTATGAATAATGTCATGTAACATAATGAAAACCTTTAGAATGAAAATGTAAATATGAGGGAAGGTTACCTCTGTTAAGATTTATAAAGAAAGGAAAGTTCAGCAGACAAAGAGTTGGAGAGAAATAAAAATGTAAATCCTTCAACAGAAGAATGGCTCTTTATTTCATATCAGATATCTGGCTCGTCTCCTAGTCAGTAAAGTTTGTACAAAAATCTTTGCTGTGGTAATATTTAATTCATACGACACACTACAAACTGAATTATACTCTAAACGTGACATTTAGTTGCTCTTGTAGTGATTACCTCGTTAGTTTGCAAACACCTTAAATTCCTGATCCATCAGATTTTCACAATGTGATAAATAACTTGTGCAGCATATTTTTCGAGGTATAAAAATGAATGCTGGCAAACGGAGAACTTTGGTTAAAGTTATAATAAAAGTGATCCACCAGGCACTAAAAGTAGTTGACACTAGATGACATACACGTGTTTCTTCAATTGTGTTTCATAAATGTGTGTGTGTGTGTGTGCGCGCCAGCTGCCTCTGGCTAATTCCTGACCTGCCCAGATTTGTCTCAAGTCTCCAATAGCTTCCATGCTTCTGCTTATGGTTCTCTGCCCACACAGTTTGAGAACTACATGTTTAACTAGCTCATCCTTCTTGATTCTATCAGGAATTTGGTTTGTGCCATAATGCTGTTTACTTTTCTAAAAAAGTTCTCTTTTGTCTCTCAGTGCCTCTCTTTAAATTGCAATTTTCCTCACATGATGCATTAGCTAGGTGCAGTTTACTTGTCTCGTTTTGGGTCTAATAACATGTACACCGCTGCAAACTCTGCTATGTAAAAGAGTTACACTGTCAGACTTATTCTGGTCACACAAATCTTACACTAAATAATTGCATGGCCAGTCCTTTTAAAATACTGTAAAGTAAACAGGCCTTTGCAGCCTGCTCCAGTCGCCGTGGGTGAGAAGCAGGATAAATCCCTCACAGCTCTTTAAGTGTTTTAATTTTACTATCAATAAAGGCCTAATCCTTCTCTTAAAATGTATTTATTTATTAATCAGACTTCTGCGGTTGTGTTTTTAATATTTTTTTCATGTCAGACCTGACACAGTGCTGTGTCACACATACTTTTACAGATAGACATCACCGTTCCCAAAGGAGTCTTACAAGCTTTTTTATAGATTATGCAAAAGAAGCCAACCAGTGCAAAACAACATAACACCACAGGTTAGCTTTCAACCACTGCTGTCCTCAGCATTAATATTAGCAACACAGGAAAGGTTGTCTTAAAAGCTTGTAAAAACATGACAACTAGATTTTTTTTTTTTTTAGGGTATGTGAAGATGGCTCACCTCTCATCCGAGAAGCTTTTTCAGTTCTAAATACAAAATGTGGAGACTCACAGGTTTATCCCTAGTTTGGATTTTTCCCCTTTGAATATGTTCCTGAGGGTCATTGACCTACTGTTGAACATGAGCTGTTAAATGAGCGTGAAGTGTGAAAACATGGGTGGATTGTTACAATCACCAATAAGGTTAAGGGTGAACCCACTGTGAGACCTTCCCCCACCCCATCACGTGACAGGCGGAAGGCACCTGAGGCAGTGAGTGGGGGTTGAAGCACCAGGTAAGGCGTCTAAGACTCCACTGTAGGTGACAGACAGCCGGTGTCATAATGGTCGTTCACAGTGGACGTAGATGGACTCTTTTATCTCTCTTTCAAACCATCTCAGTCCAGAATGTGAAAATTGGAATCCTCAAAAGAGTGTGCTTTTCTTCTTTAAGTGAAGGTGTACAGCTGTCTTCTCCTGTTGAGATGCTCTTCTATGTTCTCTTAGGTTCAAGGTCCGAGCACTCCACACTGAACTGCACGACATACACTGTAGCTTGTGTTTGGGGGTTTTGTCTTTGGGTTGAACTAGTTTTTGTTTAAGTGTTGCTGAGTCTAAAGTGCACCTTGGCCTATGTGATGACATGATCAGTGGTAGGCCAACTACCCCGAGGACCACGTCTAAAGGGGACAACCCCCACTAGGAGAACAGAATCAACTTTCTGGGAATTTCCTACCTGGATGATTGAGCATGCATAGACACAGCCCCTACTAGAGGTTAAATACCTGGGACTCTCCACCATTTGTTTTTAGAACCAAAGAGGCCTCTTTGATAAGAGGTGAAATGTCTTCAGAAAACTTAAAGAACTCCAATTGCCTTCTTTTCTTAAGCACTCAAGACTACAGTGACCTGGATGACCGAGCTTACACAGACAATAAAAAAGGTCCTGCATGCTACTGTGTGTTTACAATTCTCCAGGAGGATATTTGAGAGCTGAGATGTCCAGTTGCCGGCATGTTGTCTCCTTCTTGTGTGCTCATGCACCCCTGTACAATCAGAGATACAGGCTTTTGAAGTGAGAGCTGATAACCTTTTAACTTCTCTTTAGTTCAAAGGATGTGGGGTCCATGTTTTCCAAGAAGAATTTTGATTCCTCTGAACAGGAATTTTCTAATTTTTGCACTTAGCCTCAGGGTTAGAGATCCAGCTCAGCAGAAAAACTGCCTAGAGCTGTCCGTTTTAGAACACTGGTCAATTAAAGTGGTATCATCCTAAACTTGTGCCTTAACAGGATCCAAATGGATGAGTTTGGTTTTTTTTAAAATCCATCCAGTGAAATGAAAAGGGAAACCTGAAATGGAAACAAAACCTTTTTTAGGGCAGTATGGCACGGTGGTTAGCACTGTTGCCTTACTGTACTGCATGTGTTACTTTCCTGGTACCCCAGTTTCCTTCCACAGCCCAGAGATATGCAGTTAGTGGGATTAAGGCCACATCCACACTAATGCGTGTTCATTCGTTTTCTCTCCATTTTGGCCTCCCGTCCACACTGAGACGGAGTTTTTGGTCAAGGAAAACGGAGCGTTTTGGAAACGCTCTCGAAAACACATACATTTGGAAGCGGAGCTTTCGGTCACAGTGTGGACAGCGAAAACGGAAACTTTCGAAAACGATGACGTATGTTAGTCATATGATGCAGTCATGTGACTACTTCAGCCGAGATGGCAGACGGCAGCGTACAGCAGTTGTTTTGTCTGCTCGCAGTTTTTGGTGGCCCTATTGAAGATGAATATGTTCTCATTTGTGACGGAGCAACAACTCCACCTCATTATCATTCCATTAGAAAACTTCGGCGCTTTGTCTCGCCATTTCGCCGGAAAGAAAATAAAAGACAGACGGAAATGACGCAGTTCAAATCGTCTTACTGTTCGCACATGCGCAGTACTGGAACGTAAGCGTTTTTGGCCTCTGTGAAAACGACTGAAAACGATAATGTGCACGCGGAGCTTTTTCAGCAACCACCAACCCTCTGCATGTCCTCCTTCATGTCATCCATGAACATCCTCTGAGGCCTTGCTTTCCTCCTGCCTGCCTGCTCTTTAATCAACAACCTCTGTCCAATATATCCACTATCCCTCCTCTACACATGTCCAAACCATCCCAGCCTGATCTCTCCCAATTTGTCTCCAAACTGCTAAACCAGATCTCTTCCTCTTATATAACAGAAACCTTTTCATCTACATCTCTTCCACATGCAGCTGTATCATCGAATGTCTCACAGCACTACTGTCTCATAAACCTTCCCTTTCAGCCTTGCTGCTAATCCTCTGTCATCTCCACCCACTCCAGCCCCGTCTGCGCTCTCTTCTACACCTCTTTTGTGCACTGTGTGTCGAAAACAGTCAAAACCACAAAAATGAATCATTAACTCCACAGAGCATTTGCTCTGCATATAGTGGGGGCTTTTCCTTCCTTAGACGTTTGTGTGGTTTAAATTGTAAAATAAATCAAGCAATTAGAATAATAAATATTCGTTAATGTGAGAAAACTGTCCACAGTTTTATACCTGTGGCTTTATGTCCTGCAGTCATACACATGGAGAAGGCTCGCACTGTTGGTATACTATTGAAGAGAGACTGTGGGAGGGAGGGAGAAGGTTCATGTTCCTGTATGTCTGTGTCCTCAGGCAATACTATACTTTGCATTGTAAGACATATTCTCCTCCTTTCTCTTCCTGTTCTGCTCTGACACACTGGAAACTCCTGTTCCTCCTTATCTCACCTTCGCTCACTCCATCTCTTTCGACGTGTTTTGTCTTTTTTTTCCCTTCGGTGCACTGATGAAAGGGTTCTATAGGACTCTGATGTGAATTCTTTCATGTGTCAGTCTGAAATATGCCCCAGGCCGCACCTTAAATGCGCACACACACATACACACACACACACAAAACCGGTTGGTTAATGCACTATATAAAATGTCCCAACACATTTACAAATAAGTAAAAGTACTTTATTGCACATGTGCAAAATGCACATGCTTGGATATGAACACACAAAGCAGGAACTTTTAACACCCACACACATTCGCATATAAAAGGATCACAGCTGAGACACGCCCCATTGTATGTCCATCTGTGTAAATATATAAACTGTTAATTTTGACAGGAGGGTGTGTGTGTGTGTGTTGTGTGTGCAAGTTTTTCCTGAGTTTTTGCTTCATTGTTTCTCCGTTTTTACGCCCTCCTCACCTTCTTCACTGGAAAAAAACGAAATACTCCAGAAAAGACATTTGGAAATGACAAGCACTTAGAGCAATCCAACTCATATTACCTTAACCTCGTTAAGCTAACAAGATATCCTTTTGGTGGGACATTAAAGCAAACACATGCAAAATGAATGTTTACATCGACTGTGTATTCAATCGCTGGCTATGTTCTCTTTAAGTGCTCTCTTAGCGTAGCTTATGTGTTCCTCTCCCTAAAGGAGACTATTATTGAAACTAAATCAAAATTTCTGTCATCATTAACACTGCAGCAGAAGCAAGAATGCAATTAAAACATTTCCCACAGTAACTAATTGCTCACATACGTTTTAGCCTAACGTTAACTACTACTGCGTCATGGCGTGCTAGTGCCTGCCTCCACTGTCAAACTTCAAAGTAATGTGCTTAGCAGTACAGACTGATTAACATACTTGGAGATAACAACTCTGACTATGTTACGCCTGTTATTTATATCCTCTATATCCTCTGACCCTGAAACTGCAGTAGACTTTGAATACATAAAGGACTATTTTTTGTCTTTCCATTTAATCCCGCTATTTAAACAGGTTTTCTTGACTGTCCTGAATGTACACAGCATAATAGTTACATAGCATAGCTGCGAGCCTAAATTCAGGGCCCACTATTAGACCCAACGTACACTGAAACATTTTTTTAAAAATTCACCAAAGTGTGCAATGACTTATGGTCCACAGGCCAGCTTCTTAAGTGTTTTTAAGTGTTAAAATGCACACTTGTGCATTTTAACATGCATCTATGGGTATAGTACCTCACTTAAGAAGCTGGCCTGTGGACCATAAGTAAAATAATTGTTAGATCTCTTTGGATACAAAAAAATGATTTTAATTTCAGGTTCATAATAGTTTTCAGAGGTCTGTCTTTTTTAAAATGTTCTTTTGGGCTTTTTTTCCCTCCCTGTAATCCAAACTATCTTCTCTGGATAACACTTGAGGCAGGGTAAGTAGGCCTTTGGACAACTGCAGTTTAATATAAGTATTTAACAAAAGAAGAGAAACAGAAGTGGTACAGAGAGATGAAACTGTACTGGGAACAGTCAGATATTATGTGGGCACATGTTGCTGCACAGGCTCACAACCTTTTACTACTGGATGAAAGTAAGATGTTTAACATTTCCATCATGTCTGATTGCCTGATGGTTGGTTTGAGACAAACAAAACTCGATGCTCACTATTCTAGTCCTCAGATATCCTGGAGGGGGCTGTACTGTGAAGAATTTTAGAGACATTTTGACAGTTAGTGCCCCCCCTCCCCCCCAAAAATCATATTTATACCAAACAAAAAGCTGTTTTGCCTTTTATTCTCTTAGTAAAGTTATTTGAATTGCAACAGCAAGGAGAATGCATGCTTCATTTAGGCAAGATCACAATGTAACCACAAGTCCCTTTTAAGACAACTGAGGAAAAGAACAGCCATCTACAGTATATCCCCCAAAAGAAGCACTGCCAGATACAATAACCAACTTTAAAAGATTAAAAGCAGTTACGACAGTTCATTCAGTGTGTGTATGTTAAATTCATATTTGCATTAGAATGCTACGTTCTGGCCACTAAAGCAGCAGTCCAACCTTCCTCTTGATTATCCTTTAATGAATCTACAACCTGGTGAGGAGCTGATTGACCGTCTGGCTGCTTGGTGCACCCTCTTCTCTAGACTCCTCTTCCATCACCTTCTTCTGGAACTCCTGTATATAAAAAAAAAAGACTCAGAGTGTTTGAACATTGAACACTTACAAGTTAGGTGAACAATGGGTAGGTAGACTGGCATAAACCTGACCAGCACAGAAGAAAAACCTTGAATGACATTTGATTGAAAAACAGAACAATGATCTTTTGGCACCAGAATGAATGACATAATGACACACTCATGAATGTAGCTTTAAAGCTACTGACTCGTCTCTTTATCTAGAACCTGATCAATGACCCTAAATTGCAACTGCTGTGTAACTGGATGACTTCGTCCATGACCGCTCATTGTCTCATAAACACCTTGTCTTTGATCTTAAAAAAAAGAAGCTTTTCTGTGCTACCGGAGCATTGAAACTCTAGAAGCTTTGCAGCTGCTTAAGCTATCACTCTGTGGTGTTGAATCTCATATGGGTAACAGTGAATTTCAGCACAACAACCACATCAAACAACAGCAGGTGCACAATTTGGAGATCAACAGTTGGTAATGATATCTGGATGTGTTTGCCTGTCATCCTCACCCTGAATCTGCGCAGCCTTGCCAGTCTGTCTTGCAGAGTCTTCTCCTGGCTGGAGGTCAGCTCTGCTACACGAGTGCGCCACTGCTGCTCCTTCTCCTGAAATACCAAAATGCAGTTTTCAGATAGACTGTATATAAAAAAATGGGCACATTTGTCTTAGTTGCTGGTTTTGTGAAATCCCTCCTTTCCTTTTTGACAGTTTTATCCCTTGGTGTCTTGGTTTTTCAAAACATAAGAACATGGGGTGGTTTTTACTGGTGAAAACAAAAACATGGAAAAACACTGCATAGTAACGAATTCCCAGTCACAAAGTATCAAAACGTGACATTTTACACTATGGGCCACATGCAGGCTGCTTTGATCTTAAGTGTAACTCTCCATTCTGTAGGTGTAAAGAATTTGAACTTCACACTGAATCCCTCAGATATCTTAATCTCAGAAAAAATGTTTAATGGCATTTAACCGTTCATGCTGGTTTTTCTGCATAAGAAAGAAAAGAAAATGCTGCGGTAATAAATTCAAGACATCTGTCAGCACAACTCTTTGGCCTTAAATTGTAAGAAATAAATGTGTAAAAAATTTAGTAATTTATTGCCCAGACTGGCCTGCAATTAAAAACAGAAAGTTTTTGTAAATTCTCAAATCTAAGTGTAAAAACTTATTGTTAAAAAGAAACTTCTAGACAGTAAAAAAAAAAGTTAATTAATTATCTGTTACTTAAATACTCTGGTGTAATATTATTGGCAATGAGGGAGGTGGACAGAAGAAGCTGTAAAACTTGTGAAAGTATGGAAGTAGAATGAAACGTGTCCTGTGCTAAATGTAAAACTACATTAAACAGACAGTTTTTAAGCTAACAACACAACACCTCACATGTTGGTGCCCACTTACAAGCAATATTTGCTGTAGAGTAGTCCAGCAGCAGGCACTGCCTTTTTACACTCCATTTGTCTTAATCAGCCTGTCATTAGTTTCTGTGTGGCTGCTGTTTATGAAAAATAAGGTTAACTACATCCGTAGTTTTCATAATTACCACAGTAACACGTCTGCTGACGGTTTATGTTTTCAACTCAGTGCCCCTCTGACTGCTCCTCCGGTGACACTCCACAATCACCAAGACTTGCCAGATGGCAAATTGCTCCCATGAAGTTGTCACTGGAGTTGAGACGGAAAATAATCAACTCAATTTGTCAACTTGTCAGTGATCGCCAGTCTGAGCAAATTTACACCAAGAGTGCTGCCCCATACCCCCAACCCCCCCCCCCCCCCCCCAAAACCTTTCA
>VUQR01007117.1:6303-25864 GCA_015108515.1 Hemichromis elongatus | reverse complement strand
GGTTGAAATGAAAACATGCATCTTGGCTTAAAGCATCTTCACTACAATGACACTCAAAATGAGCAATACAAGTAAAAAATAAACATTCATTTTTAAACATTGTTTTTCAAATAAAAGAAAACAAACATTTCTGTTTATCTCCTGCAATAATTACATATTTATAGAAGTGGAGGCCAATTTGCAGTAGTGGTGCGATAGATTCCTTTGTTTTATTCAATCCATTGTCCCAAAGGCACAGTCCATTCATGCTCCTTTGAACAACTGATCCAAATACTGAAGGAGGGGGGACAAAAACGAATGAAGTTTGATTTTAAATATGCTCAGAAAAGAAAACATTTACACACAGAGAGGTGATGGGTTGGCCTCACTTATGCCGTCTCTTCTGTTAAGTCGTGCTCTGAGTTTACAGTCGGATGTGCCAGAGATCGAAGGACAAACGATTTTAAAACAAAACAAAAACAAAAAAAACCCCAAAACAAAACAGCACTACAGTACACCGTTTTCAGAAGAGCCGTGCTCCATAGCCAAATGTCTGTTTAATAGATTCGAAGTAGTATCTCTTCCAGCCCTCTTTCGTCTGCTCCTCCTGGCTGTTTGGGACTCCTCGATACTCCACCTTCAGCTCTGTCTCGCTGTTCCGGTCCAAGAACATCATTGTGATCGTTGCGTAGTGCTCTGTGGCAAAAAACCCCAACAAATATTAAACTATAAAAGCACCGTAGAATAAAAGGAAGAGAGATCAGAGGAGATCACTTTTGACCTTGAAGTGAGCTACGGATGGAGATAAAATTACTATCCCTCTATTAACTTTTAATCAGTTTTCCCCAAGTGCCTTTTTAAAACAGAACAACACAGCAGTTCTAAACATACTAAACCTCAATTATATTTAATTATTAAACCTTTTCAGAAAAATCAAAAACGACCCAGGTGAATGAAAACAATGAGCCATAGTTCAAACCTCCAAATGTAGTTTGTGTGTCTAAATTCATATTTTTCTCAAATTTGAATTTAAATGGTCCAATATCTTGTACAATAGTCAAGCACCGTTCCTACATACTGAAAAACAGAGAGAAACGTACCACAGGGCCAGTTGTTATACCGCCACTTCATAACTATTTTCTCATCTGGAACCTGGAAGCAGAAGGACTTGTGTTAGAATTTCACAGTTATGTGGGAAAAAAAAGATTCATATACACAAATGTTTAGATTATTTTAAAATTTCAAAAGTTAGACTCACCAGCTCTGTGAATTCGCCGAGAATATTTCCATCTAGCAGACGAAACTTTCCGCCCTTCTCTCCATCCACTGTGGCAGCACCGCGCGTGAACGCCTGAACCATCTGTTTATTGACATGAAGCCCCAAAATCAAAAGAAGTCCATTTTTACTGTAAGACTTAAGAAAACAACCACAGCCCGGATTTCCAATCAAACAGTGAAGACTCACATCTTTGTTCAGAAAGACCCTGTAGAGTTCAGCTGGTGAGGTGAGAAACGTTTCTCTCAGTGTAAATTTACAGGTGGGGATCTTGACGCCGGTGTTGACTGGAGTGGCTTTGCTGGCAGAGGAGGAAATCTGTTCCACACAAACACAGAAATCTGGTGAGCACGGATCAGCTTATGTGCCATGACTAAAGCTTGCTTTAGACTTCTGCAGAAAACCTAGGTCATAATTTTTAACACAACTAGAAACTCCTTTTAATCTTCCACGTAATCTGACATGGACAAACACTGAATGGTGGGGACGGTCAGGGTAGTGTTCAGTGACAACGATGTACCTAAATTACTCTTAAACACTGCTTCACCTATCAGAGTAAATAAAATGTGGTCAAAAGGAATGTCAAAGTCCAAAATCTTTACTATGTCATTGATGTGCACCAACCTCAGTTTTATCCAGCTTAGCTTTGGACTGTGATGTGGACTGTGGTTTGGCCACACCATTGGCTGTAGGTAGGATCATCCCCTGTGTGAATTCTGCAATTTAAAAAAAAAAGAAGAAAAATTTGTATAAATATAAGCATTTGAACCTTTTCTTTAACCTAATCTGAATCTGGAAAACTCTACTACCCAAAAAGAGTTTAATTTAAAATCATCTCAATGTGTTGGACAATTAGCTTCTGGGAGAAATTTGCTATTCATTTTGTTCTTCTTTTCAAGTTGATCAAAATTTCAATTTCCTCACAATCATTTATAATTCCAAAATACTGTCAACATTAAAGATGATTTAAACAACATTCCCACGCCCACTGAACATTTCGCACCAACATTTGTAACCTCACCAGTTTAGCTCACCTGTTTTTAAGGACCCAACGTAGCCTTGCAGTGCGTCGCGGAATTTATCCGCTCCTTTCGTTTTCATCAGGTTCACCAGCGGCGTGTCGGGTTCGTCTTTGTTCAACGATACAGAAATCTGGACACGACACAGGAAAGTAAAATCAGTAAACACTTCCTCCACCTTTCAGCCAGTTGGAATCAGTGTGCACATGTGCTTTGGTGAAACTTACATCAAGATCCTCCATGTCATTTTCATCAGACAGGTTGGGAACTTCAATTGTTCCTTTATACTTGACTCCTGCTTTTGACTTTCCTGTTCAAACAAAAAAGAATAAACACGTCAGCAGAGATTCAAAGCCTCTTTAATCCTGCCTCCTATTTTTGTACTGATAACAAAAATGCAACATATTAGCTCCATTCTCTCTTCTCTATAAGCCCTCCCCCCTACTAGATATAAAAATGTATCTGTTAAAGGCTGAGCTGCAAAACTTCAACATATAAGAGATCATGCCCTGCTTTCAAGATGTTTGCAAACAAGCTGCACAAAGTCTCAGTGCCTTCTAAATTATAGTCTGGAAGCAGTGACAGTAACTGCCACTGTTAGCAGCCAAACAACCTGTTTCAGAGATGCAATTAAAACCAAACTACTGCCTTAAATGAAACAAACAATAATGCCAGTTTTCTACTTACCAGTCCAAGTAGCTTTCACGTTCCACTCATAAAAGAAAATAAGTTTCCCTTTGCGGTTGTTAATCGAGGCCTCTCCTTCCACCTTGCTGACTTCTGTCACTTCACATGTTCCCTCCTCATTCTCCACACTCAATCCAAGGAGCAGATATTTTAACTTATCTGATGACCAGTTTGTTGCATCCCTTTCCGTCCTGCAAAGTCCCGCAGAGACCACAGAGATAAGTGAGCACATCCCAACAGGGAACAAATCCCCCCCCCCAACACCTTAACTAAGGATTGTGCACTTTACAAGCCTTCTTCTCGCTGTATTTTAAAAGTATTTCCAGTCATACTTAAGTGGCAAATGTGTTTTCTGAATCCCAAACAAGAGATGTGCTGACATGTCATCAAACATATGTATTTCTGACACTGGTCATTTGGCAAATGAGAGGCTACGATTGGCCAAGATTTACCTGCACAGTCACGTCAATTGCAAACTAGCTAGAGGAAGATCATGGTACTTTTAGCTGCTCTCTTACTCACAAGAAGTTGCCACAGCAGGAAGCTCCACATGTTTAATTTGGCAGAGGCTTTACACCTGATGCCATTCCTACTGCAACCTCTCCTCACATGACTGAATCAGAGATTCACTTGTTTGGGAAATGTGTAAACCACTACCCTATGTGGCCACTCATTATGAACTAAGTAAATGCGTTAAAAAAAAAATAGTGTGATGATGACGATTAAGACTGTAAAACATTAAAATTAAGGTTTCTTTATTTCCATAACACAAAAGAAAAAAAAATCAATCAAACACACAAAAATAAACCCAACAACAATGTAACAACCTAACAATGCGCACATTACTGGTAACTGTCACAATTGTATCATAATTGTATCACAATTGTATCACCCAGTCAGAAGGCCTCTGACATCAGCTTTCTAATCCTCAGCTAGATACAAATGTATTTTAGGAGGTCACCACAGCTGGAAGCTGGGCACAGACCTGCTTAAGTGACAAATCTGAGGAACCACATTCTAGTTGACTGGTGACAGCGCCCCTTACTAGTAATCAGTATGGCTGCCACAGAGAAAAGCCTGTAATCAAATGCTCCGAGATCATTACAGAAGACGAACAAATGCATATTTACAAACTATGAATTCATTCCTATTATTTTGCGTAGGGCAGCTATATAAAGTGCAGTCACGTTGTAATTGGGGCTACCACACGTGTTCTGGTGTAACTGTAAAAACATCGGTAACCGAAAACTTACCAAACATTAGAGACTATAAAGCTTGTTATTACACCAGGATATTGCAGTAGATACAATTGGTCATGGTGTATTTTAAAGCTACTGATGTTAAAAGCCTTTGCACATACATTTGAGGCTTCAGCGGCTAGCTACAGGCGAAGCTAACTTAAGAACGCCTGCAATGCTAGCTCACCTAATTATTTCAAACTTTGATAATCGCAGCCGGCTACAGACAAAATAATGACCTAACCTTACTTGATCCCAACCTAAACATAAAAAAAAAACTGCAGTTTGATACTAACAGGAGCTCGGTGTGTCGTGTTAGCATTACGCTAACAGCTAAAAACCAATGTCCTTTCATTAGATCTTACCAATGCCAATTGTTGACATTAGTCGCATCAGCTCTCTCCTCTACAATCCAACGAGGGTCTCCTTCTCCCCACTTGGCCATTTTGTTGGACAAATAATAAGAAACGTTTAAATGTGTAACGTTAAAAGTAGAGGGCAGGTGTCTGCCGGTGACTCTCCTCCGATGCGCACGCTGTTTCTAGAAGCCTCTGGCTGCTGCGGGCTCTCTAGCGGTGCTCCTGCGTTTATTCGCCGAGCACAGAAAATGCTGGAAACGGAACGTTGTAGAAGGAGGATAAAAATGTCCCCCCTTGCCGGAAGTCTAAAGAATAGTTCCGCGTTAGGAATGCAAATTTCTGCAACTACAAAAATAAAATAAGTAAGTAAATAATTAAGTAAGTACATAGACAGATAGATAGACTTTGAAAAGTCTTTTTTTTTCATTTCAACTGTTTTTTTTTTAAAGAACGCGCTTCATTCTGCGAGGCTCATATGAAATACTCATACAAATTCAACCAGATTTTTGTTTTTGTTTTTATTTTTAATGATGTGCTTCTTTTGTCTGTTCTTGGTTGTTTGCAAGGGGAAGACAAAGACCTCACCATTAGGTATAGTAAAATGGAGACTTTTCACGGCTAGGGGGCAATTTTGGGACAAAATAATTGATCACTTATGAAAACGACTCTTAGTGACACTTCTGATGGAATGGCCTAAACATTTTACACCCGTGATATTAGACAGTAACTGTGAAAATGAGTGGAAGACCGTGAGGGACTATGTCCATGTCACCAGAATCTCACCTAGAGTTTGAGTGAGTATAGCATGAGCTTTAATTTGTGTATGTTCTCTTCCTGGGAGTTAAAAAGAAATGGCTTGTGTCCACTCATCAACCATTTCATTAGGTATAGCTTTTCAGCTGCAATTAACATGGATATCTAATCACATAGCAACTCAATGCATTTAGGCCTGTAGATACAGACTGAAAATTTTGTAAACTGTTGGTCTACTTTTCCACAAGTCTCTCTCTAGTTATAGAAACAATAACTGAAATACCCAGTCACTTCAACCAGAGTATGCAGAAGAGCATCTCTGACAGTACGACACATAGAACCTTGAAGAAGATGGGCTTTAGCAGCAGAAGACCACAACGGATGTCACACATGTCAGCTAAGAACAGGAAACTCAGACTAAAGTTCACACAGGTGCATCAACATTGGATAATAAAGTTTGGAAAAATCTTGCCTTGTCCCCGATGAGTCTCGATTTCTGCTGCAACATGAATGCATGGCTCCATCCTGCCTTGTATCAGTGGTTCTGGTGGTCTAATGGTGTGGGGTATAACTTCTCGGCACACTTCGGGCCCCTTAATATCAGCTGAGCATAATTTAAAAGCCACAGCCTACCTGAGTATTGTTGACCATGTTCATCACTCTATGACCTCTTCTGGTGGCAGCATCCAGCAGAATCATGAACCGTGTTGCGAAGTTCATCTCAAACTTTTAACATGAAAGTGAGTTCACTGTACTCAAGCAGCGTCCACAGTGACCAAATCCAGTAGAACACCTTTGAGAGGTGGTGGTGGTGATGACATGCAGCCAATAAATGAACAGCAACTGTGTGATGCTGACATGTCAATAAGAACCAAAATCTCTGAGTAAAGTTTCCAGCACCACTTTGAATTAGTGCCGAAGAATTAAAACAGTTCTGACAGCAAAAGGGGGCTAACCTGGTGCTAGCAAGGTGGTGTTTGGTATATAACTAGATCCTCTAATACGGTAAATGAAATGTCATCTGTCTTATCCAAAAGTAGCCCCACCTTCTGGTTTTTGTGTCAAGTCTAATAATTGTTCCAACGAGGATACAGATCAGTAACTAGATGTTTTAGGCTCGAGCATTTAGAAGTCTGTGTAGGTACTGGTTACAGGGATGTAGATAAGCTAATAACCGTTGCTGCAAATGAAAACATCCAGAGGCAGAGGTAATAAGCATCATTAGGGATGATAATTACTGGTAATTACACCAATCAGATTTAAAGGGTTTTAAAAAACACTAATGAAAAGCCTCCGAATGTGGCTGCTACTGATTTGGGAAGATAAACAAAGTGCAGTTTAACTTCTTAATAAACCTGCAATTTAGAAGCTTTAAAAACAACCATCAATGAGCAAAATATACAATTCTAAAAGACTGTCCATGCAGTTTACTTGTCAAAGTGATCTCTATTGAAATGGATAATCACATGCGATCATATTTGAACTTGACTTTATTGTCTTTTTCTGGACTTAGTATGGATTTCTTATCAGATCTCTGATTTCTTTAGTACACGGGAAAAGTATAAAACTCAGTGTTCTTTACATATGTCTGTCATTATAGTAAAATTACCAGTGGATGAGAATATTTCCACAGGTTATGAATTCAATATAATTCTTTTAAGTATCTGTCCACATAAACAAGACAGAAAAAGGTGAAAAATGACACATCGAGTTAAGTTGGCCCCACTATAAAGGGTTAAAAGCGATTCTACCACCAGAATGATTTCTTCAGCATTTTAAGAAAATACGAGCATAAGCAAAAGCATCTCTTCTGCCCCTCCCCACCAAAAGGAAAAAGCTTAGACACATCTTGTTTGTTTGACTTGGTGGAAACAGTGCGGAGCATACAGTGACTCAACAAGTATATGCATTTTTTTTTTTTTGGTATTAAGTGTAAAACTATGGTTTCTGTTATATTACTATCTAAAAACAGTTAACACCATTTGAACTGAGGCTTTATTCAAATTTGACTCACAATGGACCAGTGTCATTCAAAGTAAAGCAGAGTAACTGTTAAGGGGTTGAAAAAGGATTTTATTATTGTGGTCTCAACACACATAACATGTATAAACCATGCTTACACCTCGCTGGGTAAGATCCACACACTATTACCCAAAATGTGGTGTGGTAGCTCTGACCACAACTACCAGAGGCTCAGTCTGCATGTGTGGCAGTGTTTTTAAACCCAGTCGTATTACTGACCCGCTGCCAACAAACGTAATTAGTATAGAGAGATGTTCCACCAGGTGTCTTTTAATGGCTGTTTTGCAGTTTTTTCAGTGGCATCAAAACAAAAAGAAGATTGAAAAATAAATAAATAATAAATAGAGTACTGTGCAACAGTATTGAGCCACTCCTCATTTCACTTCCTAGGAGCCAAACATTCTTCTTATTTTTATAAACTGGTCTTGAGCAATAGTTCTTCTGACTTTCTGAAGCAAATTTTTCTTTGATTTTTCAATCCGGTCCTTATACCTGACTATTTTCAGAGGAATGTTTTATTGCTTGTTTAGGTGCATAACACCTGACTTATTAATTGACAATAAGACTGACAATTCAAACATAAAAAGCCATCTATCTCATGGGCTTAATCGCTGTTGTGTATACACATAACCAATTTTACATTGTAGCTTTAAGTGTAAAATGACGTAAATAAGGCAGTATTCATAGGCAAAAAAAAGGAAAGAAAAAATAGCTAAAAATGTGGCATATCAAAGAAGTGACATTAAAATATCTGAGGAAACTAGACAAGTGGAGGATGAAAACAAAAAAGAAGTGGCAGACAGTAAGAAATAGGAAAAAAAAATTCAGCAAAGACATGACAAAGGACCTGAGAAACATATCTGGCCCTTTAGTTGATCCAGGAAACAGGAAGAAAGATCTGACGTATGCTAATTTACAGAATAACTGAAATTAAATATATAGAATTGAGGGGTTGTTAAAAACTAAGGTCTTAATATTATCTAAACAGAATAATCGGTTTCATGTTACAATTTTCTATTAAGCATTTCCTATTTTTTTATTATTTATTAATCAACTGGGTTGTGTTTTGATATTTGTGTAGAACTGTAGTATTACTAGAGGTTGAATACATAGTGCAAGTGCTTATAATTCATACAGTGAGTTAAAACCTGATTAGATTATTAATAAGGTACAAACACAGAAAAATGATTGCATTCTCTTGTAGGGATTCCGTTCTAATTTATGTTTGTTGGAATAAGTATTATGTCATTTTACCTCCTTAAATAGCAAATTAATTTAATTAAACAAGTTAATATCATATGTGATTTCTAATTGTTAACCAGTCGTGCACAATAAAAGCTTTGTCGACAACCAGTATTTTATATGTTTCAGTAAACTGGTAGTTGTTACTGTCAGATAAAGACAGTGAAATCAGAAATAAAATAGTTCGGTATAAACAAAAGGCATAACACAGAAATGTCACAATAACCTCATAGATACTATGCACAGCACGTAGCGGAGTAAATTCGTGTATCTTAGTCACTTTCCATGACTGGATATAATTCCCCTCACCAAAGATTGTTTTCCCTTGTTAAAAAGGGCAACGGTAAACGCAGCGTAAATACACAAAGAGTAACCAGAACAACATCAGCTCTTCTACTTCTTGTTCTTGAAGCCAGCAGCGGGCTTTGGCTTGTTTGTTAAAGCATTAGTAGAAGAGAAAAGCGGGGAGAAATCATTAGAGAGGAATCCCAGGCATATGGCTGGCTTTTGTCGGCTCCCCTCCCCCTCCCTTCCTTCCCCTCCTGTCGTCCGCTCCGCAGCAGCAGCAGGACAGAGGTAGTTCAGTTTTTGAAGCCGTGGCATGAATGATCTCATCTGAACCTGATCTCCGCTTTCTCTGCTGTCGATCCTATGACCGAGACGGGAATTAAATTAACAAAAACACGAGGTGAGTACGTCTACTCAAGCACCCGACGATAGTGTTTTTTAACTAGCCACTCGGGTGACCGTGTGTTGTTTTTGGGGAACTTAACAGCCCCGCCGTGGCGAAAACTCTTGTTTTTGGCTAGAAAGGAGGAAGGACCGCGGACTGTGGGTGGGTGGGCGCTTTTAGCTAATTAGCTTTACGCTCGCTAGCATTCGTTTTGTGTAAGAGGAAGTTTCCAAACGAATGCCGAGGGTTTTGTGCCTCCATGGAAGCATTTTTTTTCACGGAACATTTTATGCTAGCTAGCGGCAACCCTGAAGTGTAAATTCCGTCTGTAGCATAGCCGGCCGGCTAACTGTTAGCTACTAGCGCAAAATGGCCTCATTGTCGCTCGGTAGCTCTGATGCTGAAAAGACAAAAGCATGCGGCAGTCGCGGCCAGAAGCTCTCCGCCGCTTTTTGCAGCTATCCTAGCGGTTCTAATTTGGCCAACGATAGTGGTAGCACTATGTATTTGAGAAGGAAGTTGGAGAAATGTAAGCAGTGCTTTTTAAAAATGTGTTTATTCATTTAGTACGGCGGGCTGTGAAAGTGGTGGGGGATGGGCCATGCTAGGAGCCATTGACGTAAAACGGGACTGCATTTTGTTTGGCTTCTGCTTCCTAGCATAGTAAAAGAGAAAAACACTCGGTTTAGCAAATGCATTTAACGTGTTTTAAGTCCAGTTTAGTGGCTCTGTCTGTCTGACGTAAATACAACTGTAATGTCAGCATCAGAATAAAGTACTGATTTTACACGAGGTGATTGTCCCCCCGCCCCCCGCACTTATTTCCTGATGTGTTAGAAGTTTTTGAACACCACATATGTCAGCATTTTTGTGAAATCATTTTAAAAATGTGCGACTAATTTTAATGCACTGAAATACATCAACGCTAATGTTCAGGTGTAAATGAATACTATTTAACTGAGTATGATCTTCATATCAGTCGTTAAAAGTAAGCGTCTGTAGCAGATCAATTTGGGTTTTAAAATCAATATATACTTATCATAAAGCAAATCTTTAAACAATGTTCACTTGCAGATTGAGATGTTATAATCAGGATTTTAGTTGTTACTTGGTGCTCATGTTAGTTTATCTGTCAATATTATCTTGATTAAAAGTGGTTAAAATGTAAGAAAATGTATGGAATTGATTGTATGAGATTGTAGTTGTTTACATGTCCCACAGTGGAAAAACACAACACAGCGCACTGTGTATATTGTCTGCTACAGATGACTGATCAGACTGGTTAGGACATAACTCACTTTCAGTCTTTTTTTTAATATATGACCTATATACAAACGGCTGTTATTGTTAAGGTTTATTGTTTTAAGAATTCTAATTCTAATTTCAGAGTAGAATCCTTCAGCTTTAAAAATGCTAAACTATAGGGTGTTCGAAAACAATTCTCAGTATAAATGTTAAAAAAAAAAAAAAAGTTGTCATGTCCAAAACTGTTTTCTCTTCTGTGTGCAGTGAACCGTCTCTCAGGTTGTAGTTCTTCCTGTTTCTATTTGATGTCCCTTTTTTTTTTTTTTTTTTTTTTTTTTTTTTTTTTTTTTTTTTTTTTTGTTTGTTTGATTTTCTCATTCTTCTACATTTTTTTTTCTTTAAGGAGGTAGTTCTCTCTAGTGTCTCTTATTTAACAGGGGCCAGTATTATTGCACCACATAAGAAGACAACATACGTCCATAATCGTTTTCTCACCCTTTTCATTTTAGATCTCCGGGTATCTTCATAAATTACCTTTTCCCCCCTTTATTCTGTCCACTGTCAGGAAATGTTATTCTATGATTATGAGGACTCAAAGACCTCCAGGCTCCTGAGCCTTTAATTGTACTTAAGAGCCACTTCTTTATTTTTTATTTTTTTGACATGGATTGTAACCTTTTAAAAATGTGGGGATCTGATTGATCAACAGAAAGGCAGTTTTTTGTTTTTTTAATTATTTGTTTAGCAAAAAATGGTTACAATTAATAATTTAGATGTATTATTTTCTATTAAATGTGAAATCACAAGGTGTTGACTTGTTTTTTTTTAATACACTAGTTTTCTCCAGTATGCTATTGCACAACACCCTTGATTACACACTGTGTCAATGTTAAAATATGTAATTTGCGCAGATTATGGGCCTTAGTTTGGCCTGGCGTCCTTAAATAATGAAAATTTGGTGTGGAGATGATTTATGACAGTGACAGCAGTGTCTTGGGCATTTTAGTTTTTGCTTCCTGGTTCCTGAAAAACAGGACGTTTCTGTAAAGTGATCCAACCCTCTGTGTGATCTGTGCCCTGTGAATCCTAACGCTAAATATGAATCAGTGTTGTTTTTCATTGTACTGATTTTTAAAATTTTGTGTTTTCTTTTTTTTTTTTTTCCTTTAAGAAAAATGTATATCACAAATAGAAATTTGAAGCAACTGGAATCATTGACCCAAATGCCCTGCCCACAGGTTTAACACAGAGGAGACACAGCCGGACACTGCGCATACTGTTTTTCTGTCTGATGGAAAATTAAATGCCACAGGCTGCTGTTTGGAGCTCCGTCTCCTATTCACTTGCATCCCATTTATTTTTGGGAGTCAGAGGGGCCTTTAACTTTAGCAGGAGTATTGTTTTGTTCCTGTAAGACATGTGTGTGTTGAAGTGGTATTTAATGAGGAAGTTGACTGTGCTTTTCTTCCCCTCCTCAGTGAAGAAAAAGTGAAAATCTTGTTCTGCTAGTTTTTGAAGCGTCGCGTGCGTAGACCTGGAAACCTGATATCCCTTGTAAATATTAGTGGCTCATGGTGGTACATTGTACTGTGAATTGTAAATGCTGTTACTTTCCATATCCTTGTCACTTTTACCCCCTTAAAAGCACCCTTATTGATTAGGATATCTTTTTGATTTTCTTGATCACAGGTGGCAGTGGGGGAAAGAAAATAAATGCACTAATTAACTTGAGTGCTGTTTTTGTTTTCTGACAGAGGTCTCTGTAGTCTGTGCTTACTTTGATGCAGTGTCCGCATTTAGTCGGTAACCATGCTATTTTCGGTGGCTCAGTGGTCTGTTAAAAGTGTGGTTGTTCCGCCCAGCAGGAGTCTTGCCTCAGACTGGCCTAAAATGGGCAGAAATGGTGCTGAACAAAAGCTGCTTGTCGCTCGTACAAAAGTACTTGAAGCGTTGCAGCCGGGACCAAGCTGCATTGCTATTGCCTGTGCCTCTCAACAGGAAAGGTATAGCAAACTTTAAGAAAAAAACTACAACAATTAATTGTTTACTGTAGAGTAAGCCTGTAGTTTATTTGTAAAGTCACAGCTGCAGTTCAGCAGATTGTAGCCCTAGCTCCCTCATATCCACACAAATGTTACACCACATAGCCTCATGACATCACACATTTACATAATTAATTACATGGCACTTAATTTTTTTTAAGTATTTTAGCTAGTGAAATTGACAGCTGTACAAATTTTGTGTTTGTCTGTGTGGCACATTTCTTAATATTTAAGCAAGTGGTGCCATCGTGTTTCTCACTGACTTTTTTCTTTTTGTCTCCTCACCATCACAAAAGAGAGACAACATGTTCCCGAAGGGCACCAAGCGCAAGTTCTCAGACTCTGGGGAGGAGGCCGTCTCCAGTGGCGACCCGGGCCCCGCAGCTCCTTCGGCGGCAGCTCGGACGCTGTCTTCCTCTTACAGTCTGCAGCGGCAGTCGCTGCTTGACATGTCGCTCATCAAGCTGCAACTTTGTCACATGCTGGTAGAGCCGAACCTGTGCCGTTCAGTTCTAATTGCTAACACGGTGCGGCAGATCCAGGAGGAAATGACCCAGGATGGCACCTGGCAGATAATGACGCAGGCCCTCGCAGCCGCCCAGTGTCCCACCGACCGACTGGTGGCCACTGAAGTGCTGTGCCGACAGACTGATGCAGCAGCCCAGGCAGGGCAGAGCCCAAAGCCTTACTCAGTGGTCGGTGTGGAGGAAGGCTACCACTCTGAAGAGGTGGTCATGGAGGGAGATGTGGAGACAGATGTCACCATGTCTACTTTGTCACCTGTCTCCCCTCAGCTGTCCTCGGCTTCTTACCTCGCAGGTCCCTTTGGCATGGGGCCCTGCTGGGAGGAGGAAGAAGAAGATGGTGAGTGCGAGGAGGAAGAAGAGGAGGACAGCGAGGAGTGCGTATCAGAGGGAGAGGAGGGAGATGGGGACCACCTAAGTGCAGACTCCAGGACAGGGGAGCAGGTTTTTGGCACTTTTGAGATCAAGCATCCAGCGCCGCCCCCTGACCCTGCACTCGAGGAACTGTTTTCAGATGTGGACCCGTCTTACTATGACCTCGATACGGTGCTGACAGGCATGCAGAGCGCCCCAAAAATGGGGCCTTACGATCTGCTCGATAGCCTGTCCTCTCATGGGCCCACGGCCCTGAGCTCCAGCTCGAGCTGCAGGTCAGACCTGAACGAACTGGACCACATCATGGAGATCATAGTGGGATCCTGAAACTCTGAACATTCCTCTGGTCTGTACTGATGCCACAGACTCTTTCCAGACTATGCACAGTACACGTGTGTGTTCTGTATGTGGTATTGTTACACATAGAGATTGTTGGAGGTTTTGGATCAAGATGGGAAATTAACAGCAAGCCAAGTAGATTTGGGGATGGGGGTATTAGAGATGTAGGTAGTCTCCTGTAACAGCCACTTGGGCAAGTTCACATCTGCTGTTGTGACCTTTTGTATAAAACAAAAATAAAAAAAAAATCCAATTGGCAGTTACAATTGTGATGGTAAAATTAACAAATCTGGGGATTTAAAAGCTATGCTGGTGAGTTGGCAAAGCAGTTAGTTTCCCACTTTGGTTCTGAAATCCAAAACTCAACAATATCTGTGAGAAGGCAAAGATAATTACCTTATAACTACCATGATGCATTCTTATTTAGGTGTTTATGTCCGTCATTCACTCTGTCATACTAGCTCCTTCTGGCCCTATTCTCTGCCATTTCATCAGTTCTATTTATTGTTACGTGGACTGAGAAACAATTCATCACACTACATGCATCAAAAACCAGAACAAATTGTAAATCCAAATCTATAAATCAATGCATATTTTCCTAGAGATTTGAGCAATTATGAATGGAATTTATGTATATGTACGTATGTGTATATAGAAATATATTTTTTGCATTATACAGCTGGGGGTTTTTGCAGGCATCATTTGATATTATTATTTTTCCCTCCCAAGCGGTTTTTAAGATTTTAATAGCCAGTCTCAAGACGGTGTCTTCCCATGGTTTGGTATAGTCGACTGTAACAGGTGTCAGGACTGGCATCGTCTCACTTTATAGGCGCTGTTCTTTCATTTTCTTAAAAGCTTTATGCAGAGCAGGAAAATTGCTGCCAGTCAACAAACAAAGAGCAAGAGTTGTCCATTTCTGGTAAGTTTACAGTAGCCAGGAGACAAAAGAAGTAATTTTCCTGCTCTGCTGTCATAATGGATCCAATATCAATAATAAGCAGCTTTTTCCTCACGCATTTTGGAGAAACCCCGGGGTGATAACTGCATCAAGAAGCCATATTTCTTTCTCTCATTTGTTATTCCAAGTGAAGAATTCTGTGTGTTTAACCCATCTAATTTATTGTTGTTTTATTTATTGTATTTATTTTATCAAGGTACAGACATGCCATGTTGACCTATCAATTCAACCATGAGGCCCGATGAAATTGTATTTATCCAAATTGTGCCCTTCGTTTCCAATGCAGTACCTATTTATTCCTAAGTTTTCTTTTTGAGGACTATTAGTAATAACAACAACCGGGTTACTATTCAAATTACTATGCAGCTCTGTCATATGTGTTTCAAAATGACTGTATACAAATCAAATGTCCTTTAATTCCTTTATGCAAACAGTTGCCTTTCTCCTAAATATGTGGAAAATCAAATGCATTCTTCAAAATTGTTCCTTATCGTGATGAAGAGATTAACTCAGGCAAATAAAATGTATTGACTAAAATACAGTATTACGACACGCTTAATACCTTACCACAACACTCCTGAAGGATGTCACTCTGGTCTGAATGGGAGCTAGAACTTCAAAGACTAATTATCGTTGTAAAATGTATGCATTTTTTATATTAAGACAAAAACATTGTAGCATCTTTGTAAATATTTTTTATAATAAAAGGTGCAACTATTGATTGTGTGTGGCTGTTTCCCTTATTTACAACAGGGCATCTTACTGTTTAACTATTTGTCATGGTTTTTAAATTAGTAATTCGTGTGAGTGAGAAGCCTAGGCTCCAGACTGCATTATATACTTAATATATTAGGATTAAAACTCTCTAAGCACCGCGGGCCCACCCACCTCTACTCCAGAAATGCACTCATTGGCCACTTCATTAAGTACACCTTGCCTATTACCTGATTGAACCCCCTTTCAGATATTGATCTATATTGACATGACGTTAAACAGTTGCTGCAAATGTGCCAGCTGCATATCTGTGATGTGAACCTGGATTGAAATCCGGTGACTGTGGAGGAAATTCGAATACAGTGAGCTCATTATGTTTAAGAAACCAGTTTAAGGTAGTCTGAGCTTTGTGGTGAGTTATCCAGTTGGAAGAAACTGTAGCTGTGGTCATAAAGAGATGGACATGGTCAGCAACAACATTCATGTAAGCTGTGGTGTTTATAAACTACGCTAAGTTGGTATTAAAGTGCCCAAACTGGGCTAAACCGCCAGTCTTTTCCAATCCTCAAATGTCCAGTGCTGGTGCGCCTGTGTGATATGTAGCCTCAGTTAACTGTTCTTAGGATCCAGTGTGGTCTATTGCTGCTGTAGCCCGTCAGCTTTAAGAAATGCTCTTCTGCACCCTCACTTGGATGAGTGACGAAACGTTTCTCCACTGAAAATGCCACGTCCAGATGAACAGAATGGACCTTTGGAGCTTTACTTACCTGGATGATTGAGAATGCATCTTCTGCACCCGTTTTTTTGTGAGTGGTTACAGTTGGTCTCTTGTCGTTTGTCCTCTGATCTATGACATCAACAGGGCGTTTCCACCCAGAGAACGAATGTTCGCTGGATATTTTTTTCCTTACTGGACTGTTCTCTGTACATACGTGTTCAAAATAATATAAATTACCTTTCATCCCCATTCGGATCCTCAGTTGAAGTTCAGCAGCTCGTCTTGACAACATCTACATGTCTAAACCGTTAACATGTGATTAGCTGATGAGGTATTTAAATTATTAAGGAGCTGAAGAGTTGTAGCTAATGAAGCTGCTGGTCTTGGTATATCTCCAAATCACAAGGGTAGCTTTTCAGAAGTCTTTTATTTTGAAGGCTAGCTGGATTCTCTAGACCAGGGGTCCCCAACTCCAGGCCTCGAGGGTCGGTGTCCTGCAGGTTTTAGATGTTTCCTTGATCCATCACAGCTGATTTAAATCGATAAATTGCCTCCTCGCCGTGTCTAGAAGTTCTCCTGAGACCTGGTAATGAACAAATCATGTGATTCAGGTGTGTTGAACCAGGGTGAGATCTAAAACCTGCAGGACACCGGCCCTCGAGGCCTGGGATTGGGGACCCCTACTCTAGACTATCCCTGCCCTTCAGGTCCACATGGCTACAAGTTAAAACAAACAAACAAAAAGCTTTGGGGCGTGTCTGGTGGAATGATGAGCATTGTCTTGGGGTGAGATTTGAAGGGACAGCCAATCAGAAGTTGGTTTAATGAGGGGCAAGTCTAAAACAGAGAGGAGGGGACATTTCTTAAATGTAACCTCTGGATGGAGATTTTCAAACAGGACTGTTGCTTCTTATTCTCACTGATGCTAAATGTGAATACTACACTGGAATATGTTTTCACTATATCAGCATTGGCACCAACAGAAACTGTACAAAGTTTATTTGAAAGAGCTGGCTGAAACTAACAGTCTAATGAAGCTATCGTGCAACAACTACCTGTAAAGGTTTAGTTTTTGTTGAACTGAGACTGGTGCTGATTCATGATTGTTCCCATGAATTCTGAAGATCACACTTTCAGTTAACAGCTGTTTAGTTAATCTACCCGTATTTACCTGTTATCAAGTAAAGTGGAAACACTATAAATCAATTATTAAAGTTAAATGAAGTAGTACTGATATATAGCTTTCCTAATGACGCTTTACACTTGGCTATACATATTTGTTGGTCAAATCTAGAGGTGCACCTGTGGCGTGTGCAAAAACACTAACCATAGCTCAAAGCATGCACGATTCATTCAGTGCTCTTCCACGTGTGACCTGCTCAAAGACACCCTGAAGGTGTTTTCAGTTGAGTCTGTAAATGTCCCCTCAAAATACAGATTTTTTTTTTTAATAACACTAAAATAGAATTAGATGTTTTGCAGTTTCAGCCTGGCCCCAGAGAGACCTTTGTTCTCACGTGCTGTCACATGATGATATTGGACCGTGAGATCCTGCGTTAGATATGTGGAGAGAGTTGCATTGGTTTTAACATAACGGCACCATTGTGTGTTAACGCAACTTGGAGCAGACCTGTTCAGAGTCAAGCCACATTTTGTCCTTTTCAGCCTACAAAAAAACGTGAGATTTTCATATTCACAAACCCGCATATTCACAAATCTGAAGGGAATTTTATTAAGAGTTTTGCCTGATCCTGACAAAAGCCACTTCTTCATAAAATTCTAGCTTACTTTGAAGCTGGACTGTCGCCTGGAATTGGTTAGCTTATAGTTAAAGATTAATGGCCTCTCAGTGAGTCAGCAAAAAGGCAGCCTAAGGGGAAAAAAATCCAGTCATCTGTGAAAGAGGCTCGAGTGTCTTAAAAAGCAGCAAAATTGAAAATAAATAAATGTGAAGCAGAAAATCTGAGCTGTTTCAGAAATGCTCTCATAAAGTTAACATCATGTGATGTTAAGAGAACAGCTCTGAAAGATGCTACTCTGACCTTTATTTGAAATACACAGCACCATGTTTAAAGTACATGTGCCTTCTGCTGTCACAGGGCAACACTTCCTTTCAAAAACGTGTGCAGTCGGTGCTAGTGAGCTTTAGTCCGCCCCTCCCACGCTGCTTTCAGGTTCCTCTCTTAATCTAGCAAACCATTTTTTACACATTCAGCTTAAAAGTGTAATTCGAAAATTCAAAAAGAGTCCGTTGTACATCCGTGTTCGAGTAAAAGACAAAATACTATGAAATCTTGTTTCTATTTTATTCAACTGCTTTTTCTTCTTTACTAAAATATCGTTTAAGAGCGCAGATGTTCAATTTCCATTCAAAAAAGGAAAAAAATATGGGGCTGAGGGATGAGAATGAAAGAAAGAAACAATATGAGAAAACAAGCGTGTCTGTTTTAGAAGGAAGCGATATAATGTGGAATAAGACCTTCCTTATTTGGTATTAGCTTTTCCTGTCTCTCTGGTCACGTCCTTCCCGTTCCGTTCTGAGTCATCTTGTCCCTTTAAAATGCTGCGTTCAGGTACGCAATACAGCAACCTGGGGCTTCTACATATTTCTAGCACGGGCGCATCGATGTCTGTTTGAGAAATGTGTGTTGATTAAATGATGTTAAAAGTAATTTTTGCTTCTTTGTGTTCTAATTGTCATGTTATATAAATTCATTGGAGAGCTTTATGAATCACTGTCTGAACATTTGTGGCATCTAACCGAGAAAAAAATGTCCGTATAATAAGATAAAGATGAAGATTGGCACCTTTAATGTCCTCTTCACATTATCGGGCACCACGCCACAACACTATTGCTCAAAGTACTCATAAGTTACTTTGGGTAGAGGCAACAGGTATATTGCTGATTTGTCAATAATCTGGTTTGAGTATTATTGAGACTTTTCTTCTTTTATAAAGACAGTGCTGTTCGAAAGCTTTCTGTCCTGCAAATACCAGTCTAAAGCATTTCTACTCTTTCATTTTGTTCGTCACCATCTTGGCTCAGAGGAGAGAGTCGTGGATCTGACACTGAACATTAAGTAGGTCACATGTGACAGAAACAAAAACAGACCACATTTATGTTAGTTAAATTTACCCTTGAACCAAGCTTTCACTAAATAGCTGCTATTAAATTAATGCATTGCTTAAAATCAGGACCTAAAACCTGGGTAATGCAGGTAACCAGACCAGTAGAGTAAAAGTAGTTTTTTTTTGTCTTTTTTTCCCCCCGCCTGTCCTGTCTGGCTCTTTAACCATCAGAATTGTTGTCTGAAGGCCAAAAAAGATGCCTAGCGGTTTTATTTTACCAGATGGATCATCATGGGCTCATCATATTGATCCATTTGAATGACCTT